>JAWNPC010000676.1:0-115056 GCA_035045365.1 Drosophila leonis
ATCAAAGAAGACATAAATAAATAACACCAAGCACCTAAGTCTGGTACAGACTCACTCCGCTATCAACAGCATTAGTTTACTAGCATTGCTTGTAGGCTTTCCCTTAACAATAGTGTTAGTCTCAAAAAGGCGAGCTAACAATAAAGAAGTAATCTTACAAATCGCTTCCGAAATTCCAAACACCGTCAATCACCCAATCACCAGCACTTCTGAACATCTTCCAAATCTTCAAATCACCAACATCCCATTTTTCTGACACTTGAGGACAACTGTCAAATTGAAGGTGGAAGAGTTAACGCAAACAAAGTCAAAAGCAGTTCAATGCCCCGTTGCCCGCGCTGCGCCAAAAATGCTGACCTACGGTCTGCATTGCATCCACTCCAAGCTGCAAAACAATTCTTAAGAATTATGGAATTCTTAAGAATTATGGAGTTCTTAAAAATTATGGTTGCGAAAGCAACACGCGCAACCGCTGTAGTTGATATTTAAGCCACCCAATATTGTAATAGAGTTTCAGTTTCGTTTTTATATCTGAATAAAGAAGTCGCATCGCTGCGACAAAGCATTCTAAGAAAATCGTTTTTTAACTTATATATGTGTTATTCAAGAGTAACCACCGAGTAGGTGTTCGTTAGGAACTTTCTCATTGTTGACCGTACTAATATTCACAGCAATAAGAAATTCAGGGCTGTATATAAATTCAGCCTAATATTATACATGCACCTTGACGGTATTTGAACTACTTGAAAATGGGATGTCAGGGTATATAATGGTTTTGTGAAAATGTATTCAACAGTCAAAAAAAGGCGAGGCAGTATATACAAAGTATATATATTCATGGCTATTTCCGTCTGTCCGTCCGTCTGTCTGTCCGTCCGTATTAAGACTGCGATCTCGTAAGCCCCAATATAGATAGACTTTAAAATATTAAATGTATACTCGTGTATACCATACCCTCTATAGTTTTTTTAGTTTTTTTATAACTCATCCTTTTTATCCCCTGAACCCATTGAAATTGGGAAATCAGGGTATAATGTTTTTGTGAAAATGTATGTAACAGGCAGAAGGAGACGTGGCAGACCCCATAAAGTATATATATTCTTAATCAGCTCGACAAGCTGAGTCGATATAGTCATGTCTGTCTGTCCGTCCGTCCGTGTGAACGCAGCGATCTCGCAAACCACAAAAGCTAGAGATCTGAAATTTGAAATGTATACTCGTGTATAATCTACGCAGTACGAGTTTATCATTTTTTTCGATCTTATCCCATTTCCTTATTATCGATAAAAATCGATAATTTTTCTTCGTTTTTGAATACCGTTATAGCTATAGATTTACTGTGTATATCCGTGTAATGGGTACAAACATTTTGCAATTTTTGGATATTGGATACCACGCCCCCTTCCCCCAAATTTGAAAAAACGTATTTCAAATACTAGAGACTTGTGCTTACGAAAGTCCATCTAGCAGAAAACTAATTCAACAAATAAGTTTCCATTATTTAGGCCATACTGCAGCCCGCGCGCAGTCGCTGCGTAAACTGCGCAGTAGCAGAGAAAGTGCTTGTGCGTGCGTGTGCATGTGTGTGTGTATGTGTGTATGTGTTGTTGGTATATATGTATAAAAGAAGCGTAAAGTGATTTCAATATCGCATCTTCCCAGGGTTTAGGGTATCTCTTAGTCGAGCAGTCTCGACTAGAGCACTCTTACTTGTTTCTTATTATCGATAATTAATAATAATTTGACTACACTTTTAAGCGTAACTTGAAATACCGTTCTTCACAAGGTTCATGGTATCTTCTAGTCGTTTAAATAATAGCATTTATGAGATACCAGAATTAGTATTTCCCCACTTGCTCTTTCACTGCGTGATTGAGTGTAAAAATTATGGATTGAATTATTCACATATAAAGTATATTATTTGACGGGGTAATTGATGAGTAAAGTAGATTTACATTTATTAATAACTCAAATACTTACCTGCAGTAGCTGAATTAGCCTTGATGTTATCTCAAGTGCAGCAAAAGCAGTTCGAGCACTAAAGCTTTGTGCGCCCAATTGAAAGCCATGAATAAATCTTCCATCCTTGTTATATTGCTGTAAAGGTAGTCTGAACAAGTCGAAAAAACCTTGAACTGAAAGAAAATTTGGATTTATAAATTTATTAAAAATACACGCACACACTTTACCGCGATGTTCCTTCTACAAAGTCGTACAATATTCGATCCTAATTAAATTTAAAGATATCATAACTCTAAAGTTTTAGGGCTTATTATTATTATTTTGGAGTCAGTGATAGAGGAGGTCACCAAGTATTGCACTTTCCCGATTTGCCACGCCCCTAGTCAACATATCGGGAAAATCTTAACACTTTATTAGACGCGGGTATCCACGTGTATATATTCCAAATTCACCTGGCTTCAATATCAGCGAATTGATTAGCGTTTATAAAAAAAGACGGACAAGCAGATTTCATCGGAATGAGTATAAAAATAAACATTCACAACCAAACAAACACTTGCGAGGCAAACTACGCCAGTGCAGCGCTATTAAGTTGCTTCCAGCATCAAACAATTAATAATAATAATAAGAATATGCGGGTACTACCTAATTGCAATAATTGCAAAGTCTTCGTTCACGGTATAAACTCGAGTAGATCCTAAACCGTAATTTATTCGTAAAAAAACAATAATAAATGCTGAGTCTTTAGCTTCAAAAACGTACGAGATATAATTTAATAGCTGAATTCAAATATTGTTTATTATCGGTAACATTAAAACCGGAATAGATGTCGATATTGACATTTAGAAACAACACTATGCTATGTTTTTATGTAGGAGCTTTCACTTCACTAAAATTCATGAATACTGCACAACATTGTAGTGCTGACCAGTCATCGAACTGGTTTTACAGCAGCTTGAAAAGAAAAGGGAGACAACACCAAGTCTTGAGTAGTCGCAGCCACCGCGCGCAACATGTATGCGCTTCACACAAAATCTAAGCAGCGAATAAAAAGGCACCAAGTCCATCACGATAAAAAAAAAAAGTAACAACGCTCTAGTCGAGACTGCTCGATTAGGAGATACCCTCAACCCTGTGAAGACCCTCGCGCTTATGTATTAAGTAACCCTCGCACGCGCTGCAACGGTCAACGGCTGTAACCATGACCATGACTCTGTAACTTGTTGATTAGATTTAAGATTTTCATATTTTTGTCTTTAGCTTTAAGTTATATACAGTTTGTCCATTAATTGTTTGCAAAGTAAAATAAGTAAGAAAACTCTAGTCGGGGGTACCCGACTAGGAGATCCCCTGAACCCTGACCGATCTGCGTTTTTAAATATATTCCGTATCTTGTATACATTACAAACTTATACAAAATTTAATTAAATTGCCAATCTTACACTTTCACAATCAAATAGCATGTTTGTCAAGAAATAGTTTTTATATATTAATAATAATTTAATAAAAGAAAAAAATAAAAAATTAAGAAAATCTGACATTTCCCCACCTGGAGTCGAACCAACATCTACTGATCAAAGCGCATCACCTCTACCGCGACACCACCATTGTGTGTGAAAACAAAAAATAATAAAAAAGTTTTGACATCGACGAGGTTTGAACCCAGACTGCATTGCTTAGACAAGCAATAGCAAATTTGAAACTAAAGGCAATTAAGAATTATAACAAAATTTAAGCAGTCAGCTGTTATTGTTGTGATTCTTAGAACAGACAAGAATGCTCGCATTCGAATGTCTCAATGTATGTGTGCACATGTATAGAAAAAATGAAAACGGGGGTGGGTTTCTGGTCACATGTCGCAATTGACAAAACGTTTTGTTTAATTACTTTTGTGATACTTAATGGATTTCAATGAAATTTTCAGCATATGATCTACATGTTATATATTATATAATATAATAATATAACAAAAACCGAAATTGTATTAAATATAAATGAAACTAAATGTAAAATTTGGAGACTCCAGCTCGAATGATGTACGAGATATAATTTATTTACTTCATTTCGATAAGGTTTTTAATCGATAACAAAAGAACGGGAAAAGTTATCGATTTTTTAAAACAAACTCGATATGCCCGTGCTATACAGGGACTTCCAAAAAAGTTTCAAGTCTCTAGCTTTTATAGGTTCTGAAATCGACGCGTTCACACATACGGACATACGGACGGACGGACAGACGGACAGACGGACATGGCTATATCGACTCAGCTCGTCGTCCTGATCAAGAATATATATACTTTATGGGGTCTGCCACGCCTCCTTCTGCCTGTTACATACATTTGACATTTTAACAAAACCATTATACCCTGAATTCCCATTTTCAATGGGTTCAGGGTATAAAAACAGCAAAAATCAGCTGTCTATTAATTCTTAGCAAAATGCAAACATTAGTTGAATGAAGACGGGAAAAAAGCTAACGGGACAACAAAATCAAAAACGACTTTTTTCTCAAGTCTTCCGTGAATTTATTCGTTTTAATAATTTCTTGGAATCACTACCACTTTTTATATAATTTGAATTTTTGCAATGCCTGGTAAACGCACCGATGACAATTTGACTTTTTTTGGAAGTCCCTGTATAGCAGGCGCAGATGAAGTTTGTTTCAAACATTCGATAACTATTACCGTTTTAATGTTATCGATTAAAAACCTTATCGACATACAGTTTTTTAATTTTAGTTCGTACATCTTTGGAGCTAGAGTCTCCAAATTTTGCATTTAGTTTCACTTATATTTTAGACAGTTTCGGTTTTTAATATATTTTGGATATTGGTTCAAAATTTTTCAAAATTTTTATTAAATTATTACTATTATTCTTTAAAAAAAACTACTTTTTTTACAAGCATGCTATTTGATTGTGAAAGTGCAAGATTGGCAATTTAATTAAATTTTGTATAAGTTTGTAGTGGGGTACCCCCGACTAGGGTTTTCTTACTTGTTTTACTTTGCAAACAATTAATTTTATTGTTCAACCACAAGGCCACCGATTGAAAAGCTACATTTATATTTCTCTAGTAGTTGAAATAAATTTTTTTCAAATTTGAGTAGAAGGTGGTAAAGGGGTAGTAAATATGAAAACTAGCTCCAACGGTATTTAAGTTGCGTTTAAAAAATCAATAATAAGAAAATGTGAAGAGTTATCGAAATGATAAACTCGTACAGCGTATGATATACACGATATACATTTACAATTTCAGATCTCTACCTTTTGTGGCTTACGAGATCACTGCGTTGATACGGACGGACGAATGTGGCTGTACCGAGTCAGCTGAAATCAATAGAGGAGGGACATGCCAACCCAAGTATATATTACAATTTTCAAGTCTGACTGCTGAAAGAGAATTTGTACAAAACAAAATATAGTCTGGTTCGATTTTCCACGACCTCTCTAGCACTTCAACTACCAGGGTTTCAGACATACCGGAAAATGCATTTTCCGAATAGACACGACCCTAGTGGGCGTATCGGGAAAACCTTGGCACTATAGTTGGACGAGTATATGTTCCAAATTTTAAGTCTCTAGCTTCAATAGCGTCAAAATGATTTGCGTTCATACGGACACACGGACAGCAAGACGGACATTGCACAAAACCAATATACTCATTTCGCTTTCGTGAATGAGTGTTATACGGAAAACCTCTTAACATCGGCTGGCATCTATCTCAAGACTTCCCAGCGACGCGCACAGCTTTTACCGGCGCAGCCACTTCACTGCTCGAACACTCAATAGCAAATCCGAAACTAAACAAGTAAGAACGTTGCAGTCGGGCGCAACCGACTGCGTGATACTTTGTTCCCTTAGGGGCTTCTGGCATATTACATTTTAAAGTTTATCTTAATTTGTTAAAGTCGCGTTTCGAATTAGCTTCTGATTCAAAATAAATATATATATTTTATTAAAATTCTTAAAATATAAATGTAAATGAGTAAAATTTTTATAAATTATGGCTCGATTCAATCGTTCGTATAAATATGATTGTTTTATGAGCTAGACAAAAAAATATAACGCTGACATGCCTACACTTAATTTTTATGCAAAGCAGTCTGTTAACTTAAAAGTTGTAAGTTAATTTGAAAGTATGACGTCAAATTTTCTTTGCATAACCTACTGAGTCTTTTAACAGTGCCACTTGGGAATTGTCTGAAGCATTGCCAACATACGAAAAACACGAAATAACTAATCTAAGCTATGCGAAAGCTATATTAATATTAGGTGGTCAATTATTTCAAGCATCTAAACATTAAATTGAAATATATACAAGGTGCAATTCAAAAGTCCAGGACTTTATAATAAAAATAAAAAATAGATTTTCTTTGGCAAAAATTTTATTGGTCGCCTTCGAAATAGTCCCCTTCGGACTGAATACAACGATTTGCACGATCAAGAAGATTATCAAATGACTTTTTTAGGTCATCCTTCGGTATTGCGTTGAGTATGGCGGTCGAAGCCTTTTGAATAGCATCAATGTCAGCATACCGTTTTCCTTTCATTGCCAAATGAAGTTTTCCGAACAAGTAGAAGTCGCAGGGTGCCATATCAGGCGAATACGGTGAATGGTTGATGGTTAAAATGTGATTTTTGGTCAAATAATCCGTCGTGAGCATCGAACGGTGAGATGGCGCATTATCATGCAACAATCGCCAGCTTCCTTCTTCACGGTATTCTGGCCGAATTCGTCGAATGCGCGATACCAAACGCTTCAAAACACCAACATAAAACATCGCGTTAACTGTTTGGCCAGTGGGAACGAATTCTTTATGAATAATACCCTTGGAATCATAAAAACAAATCAACATTGACTTGATTTTTGACTTCTCTTGGCGAGTTTTTTTTGGCTTCGTCTCCTCTCGCGGCTGCCATTCCGAACTTTGGCGCATGGTTTCGGGTTCGTATTGAAAGCACCACGTTTCGTCACCAGTTACGATGGAATACAAGAAGTTTCGGCCCTTTTTTGCCTCTTTAATGATGTCTCTTGAATGTTGAATTCTGAGGTCTTTTTCGTGTGGTTTCAAAGTGTGCGGAACAAATTGGGCGCAAACCTTTCTGTACCTCAAATTTTCGGTTAAAATACGATAAATCGACGCTGCGGATATTCCTAATTCCGATTCCATGTATTTCAGCGATGATTTCGGCTCTTTTCTGATGAATTCACGCACAATTTCCGTGTTTTCTTCGTTTACAACATCTCTTGGCCGGCCCGAACGTTCGTCGTCTTCCAAAGCATCCCGTCCCTCTTGAAAACGTTTAAACCACTCGTGAATGCGGCTACGGGATAGACAATCGTCGCCATAAACTTTTTTCATTATTTGATGAGTTTCGGTAAATGTTTTACCAAGTTTAAAACAAAACTTGATGTTCGCTCTTTGTTCGATGCTCATTTTTCGACGGACACAACAAAAGTACTGTCACTTTTAGCGCGATATCTCGGCTTCTATACGTCCGAATGTCATGAAAATTTGACACAACATGACGCGAAATTTAAAAAGTCTCTTACAATTTTTTCTGCCGACTTAGCAAGGAATTAAGCTTTTTTATGTAAGCGGTACACGCTTATGACTAATTCCGATACGTAAGAATATTGCAGCTTAGCGCCACCTAATAATTAATTATTATTCTTGTGATGGTGATTCTGCAATTTTAACTCAAGAGCTCTGCAAAATATAATTTCTTCCAATTTGCCACGCCCTCAGAGGTCATAGACATGTAATTTTTTTCCAATCCTTAAAAGGAGTCTAAAGTGACGTAACAGCAGTAAAGTGACGTAATTTGCAAGATAACGCTCCAAAAATGTGGAAATTACAGGGTATTTTTCGGTGCGCCACGCCCCAAAGGGGCGTAACAATTATTTTTGGGTCATCGATAGAGGAGATTACCAGTAACTCAATTAGCCAATTTTTAAGCTTCTTAAGATTTTGTGCAAAACACTATATATGCAGATCCCATTTGCCACGCCCCCAATTGGTGTAGATTTGTTATTTTAGGCCAATCTTTAGAAATAGTCAAAGGTAACGCAAATGCAAAATTTGAAAGCTTACGTTCCAAAAATGTGGAAATTACAGAGTATTTTTCGGTGTGTAATTATTTTTGGGTCATCGATAGAGGATGTCAGCAGTAACTCAATTAGCCAATTTTGAAGTTTCTAGCTTAAAATTTTAGGAGATATGAACTATTGAGGTTTGTCACGCCCCTATGGGCGTAGATATATCCGCCATATATTTTTGATCTTGGGTTGTCAACGCAAGTATATATTTTAAATTTCAAGGCTATATAAATCACTATATAGTCAGATCCGATTTGCCACGCCCCCAGTAGGCGTGGATATATAATTGGATACATTTTTTCATTGATATTTATAGGATCTTAATAGTAACTTACTAGCCAAATTTGGGCATTCTAGCTCTTAAACTGTAGAAGATACAGTTTTACCCAATTTGCCACGCCCCCAATGGGCGTAGATATATCCGCCATATCTTTTTGATTTTGGGTTGTCAACGCGAGTACACGTTCCAAATTTCAACTCTCTAGCACTTCAACTAACAGGGTTTCTGACATAGCCGAAAATGCATTTTCCGATTTGCCACGTCCCTAGTGGGCGTATCGGGAAAATCTTAACACTTTATAATTCGAGGGTATACACGAGTATATGTTCCAAATTTCAAGTCTCTAGCTTCAATAGCATCGAAATGGTTTGCGTTCATACGGACAGACGGACAGACGATCAGACGGTCATACGGACAGACGGACGGACAGCAAGACAGACATTGCACAAAACCAATATACTCTTTTTCCTTTGGGAACAGAGTATAAATATCAGCTGATAATTCACACACAATTCAATCGCAATTGGTTGCTTGGTATGGGCAAAAATGCGAGTGTTTGACTGTGTGTAGGAAAAATGCTTTACTGAACGGATTTCAATACAATTTTAAACTTATATTATTCAGATATTATCTATATTTGACCGTGAACTTCAATTTAAAGAATTTAGTAAAATTTTGAGCAGGTATTCGAAATCTAACAAGCATCAGAATTGTACAAAATCTAAATGTATAATTAAGATTTGTTTTTGATGCATCTGCAAAAACAACAAATAATAACAACTATGAAAGCCCTAGGTGGGGGTGGCCGAGTAGGAGATCCCCTAAACCCCGATCTGCTGTATTTCAATATATTCCGTATCTTGTATCACAAACTTATACAAAATTTAATTAAATTGTCAATCTTACACTTTCAAAAAAATAGTTTTTCTTATAAAAATAATAATAATAATGATTTTTAAAAAAATATTAAAATCCGACATCAGCGCACCTGGAGTCGAATCAACATCTACTGATCAAAGCGCATTACCTCTACCGACACCGCCTTTGTGTGTGTGAAAAAAAAGCAATGAAAAAGCATCTGCGGGGCGGAACTCGAACCGAGATCTGCACGGCACGGTGTGCCCCGCTTCTATCAACACCGCCACCTCACTGTTTAGACAATCAGTAGGAAATTTCAACACTAAAGGCAGCTAAGAATTATAAAAAAATTCAAGAAGTATCAGTTGCAAGTGCTGGGATTCTTAGAACAGACAAGAATGATCGCATGTTGTTGCAATTGACAAAACGTTTTGTTTAATAATTTGTGATACTTGGATTTCAATGAAATTTTCAGCATGTGATCTACATACGTATTATATTGAATATTTGTCAATTTACTAAAATCGCAAACTCATTCATATATTGGCTATATTTGCAACTAACCTTCAATTTGAAAAATTTTGTAAAATTGTGAGCAAGTATCCAACATATAAACAAAATCAAAATTGTATAAAATATAAATAAAACTAAATGCAGAATTTTGATACTCTAACTCCAAAGATGTACGAGATAGAATTTAAAAGCATTTCGATAAGGTTTTTAATCGATAGCATCAAAACGGGAAAAGTTGTCTATTCGAATTCAAGTCTCAAGCTTTTATAGGGAGAGATCGACATGTTGACACATACAGACAGACGGACAGGGCAAAATCGACTCAACTCGTCGTCCTGACCAAAAATATACATATACATATACATATAAATATATATACATATACTTTATGGGGTCTGCCACGATTCCTTCTGCCTGTTACATACATTTGACATTTCTTCTATTTCTATTCTTAAAACTTTGTTAGTCGTCCTAAAATAGACACAAGCGCGCAGCGACTATCGTTGTCATTCTCGTATAGAATAATCTTTTGCCTACACTAATGCTACGGACACGGCATTAAATTAATAAATAATAAGCTAATTAAACTAAATAAACTAGGTTTTATTTTGCCTTCGTTAATGATTGGAATTGACGAAAAAGCTCGGCAGCTTCCAACATAGTAAAACAAGCAACAGTGTTCAAGTCGAAACTGCTCGACTAGGAGATACCCTGAACCCTGCGAAGATCCGATATTCCCATAACACACATGCACACGCATACACGCGCTATGCTAACTGTGCAGTTGACCCAGTGACTGCATTTGGGCTACAGCATTGGCTATATTATAGACACTTATTTGTTGAATTATTTTTCTTGTAGATGGAACTTCGTAATCAAACTGTTAAAACCAAATAATGAGATTCATATGTATGTATTTGCCAAAGCACAAGTCGCTAGGATTCGAAATACGTTTTTTTTTTAATTTGGTGGGAAAGGGGTGTGGTATCATGCGTATACATTTAAAATTTCGGATCTCTAGACTTTGTTGTTTATGAGATAGCTGCGTTCACAAGGACAAACGGATGGACGGACGGACGGACGGATAGACGGACATGGTTATATCGACTCAGCTCGTGGAGTTGATCGAGAATATATACACTTTATGGGTATTTTTTACAAAACCATTACACCGTGTACTTCCCATTTTCAATGGGTTCAGGGTATTAACTGTTGGACAGAATCAGAATCGGCCAACGGAATGGCCAACGATTGCGATAACATTAAAACTAGAAAAGTTATCGATTTTTTAAAACAAACTCGATATGCGCGTGATATACATGGACCTACAAAAATTTCAAGTCTCTAGCTTTTATAGGTTCTGAGATCGATGCGTTCACACATACGGGCGGACGGTCGGACAGACGGACATTGCTATATATCGACTCAGTTCGTCTCCCTGATCAAGAATATATATACTTAATGGGGTCTACCACGCCTCCTTCGGCCTGATACATACATTTGACATTTTAACAAACCTATTATACCTTGATTTCCCATATTCAATGGGTTCAGGGCATAAAAATAGCATATAGTGGTTCTTCATTTGAGAATTTCACCATTTCGGTTGAACGCTCGCAGCAGACTGACTTTGTCGAACCATATTTGCCCGAGCCGACTAAATGAGAGATTGAACAATCCGTGGAATTTTTAGCGTTGAAAAAGTTTGTTCTAGTTGTCCCATATATGTGTTGTATGGTTAGTGATAGTGGTTAGTGCTATAACTCTAACGACGCGTAGCGACGTTTGAGATATAATTAAAGCTCAGCTGGTCGATCTAATCAAGAATATATATCTTACAATTAATGGCGTCTTCTACGCCTCCTTCCACCTATTACATATATTTCAATAAAACCATTATACCCTGTACACACAGTTTTAACAGTATAATTGGATATTAACTCAAATTTCCAATTCGTTGTTTGCTTCTTTAGAGTTTTTGCTTAGATTATATTTTAATTGGTTTACCAAAAGATTTTACTTACACAATTGCAAAACAGCATTGGTAGGTCCGATTCCACTTAATATGTTTGGCAGTTGATTTCTTTTAATGTCTTTTATCCATTCCTTACTTACAAATTCAAAAAGTTTATTCCAACCAAGGATCCCTCGCCTACAATGAAGGGAAAAATATTTATTATTTACATATAAATTATATAGGAAATTTTAAAAGAGCCAGCTAGAGTTAATTTAATTGAATTCATAATATTTAATTTTTTTACTTTCTCTTTATTTCTATTTATTGATTGATTACACATTTGACTCATTAATGTTCTTGTTAACACTTTTCATACTCATTCACGAAGTGAAATGTGAATGAATGCGTATTCTACAATTAGTGGCGCATGATTCCAACGTTTTCACTTTTTATACTCATTCACGAAAGTGAAATGAGTATATTGGGTTTGTGCTATGTCCGTCTTGCTGTCCGTCTGTTCGTCATTTCGCCGCTATTGAAGCTAGAGACTTGATATTTTGGAGCATATACTCGTGTATACCCTCGAATTATAAAGTGTAAGAATTTCCCGATACGCCCACTTGGGCAGTGGCAAATCGGAAAATGCATTTTCGGGTATGTCAGATATCCTGTTAGTTGAAGTGCTAGAGTATTGAAATTTGAACTCCCGTTGACAACCCAAGATCAAAAAGATATGACGGATATATCTACGCCCATTGGGGGCGTGGAAATCGGGTAAAACTTCTACAGTTTTAGAGCTAGAGTGTCCCTTTGATGCGTGGCATAACATACCGTCATTTCCAAATTTTTTGAGCGTAAGTCTACGCCTACTGGGGACGTGGCAAATGGGATCTGAATATATAGTATTTAGCACAACATCTTTTATATTTTGAGCACTATTGATGCTAGAGACTTGAAATTTTGAATATATACTCGGATTGACCCGAGACAACCCGAAAACAATCAAATATGTCACTATGTTATGAGTATGATACTCTTACTTTAAGTTGGGCATATGACCACTTGATCTATTGTATACTCTACAATACTGTGGGCATATGCTTATTTGACATACATACTACACCGTTCTGGAAATTTCGATGTGAAAGATGCACTTCGCTCTGGTCGACCTATCGTTGAAAAAGTCGATGAAATTATGGAAAATATTGACCAGGACCGTCACGTAAGCTGCCATGACATCACCAAAGAACTAAGCATTGATCATCAAACTGGTTTGAACCATTTAAAAAAGGCTGGCTACAAAAAGAAGCTCGATCTTTGGGTACCACATGAATTGCCTGTGAAAAATTTAATGGACCGAATTGACATCTGCGTTTCTTTGCTGAAACGAAATGAAATCGAGACATTTCTGAAGCGAATGGTAACAGGAGACGAAAAGTGAATCTAATACGACAATGAAGTGCGAAAAAGAGCATGGTGGAAGCGTGGTGGAGCTCAACAAATGGTCGCAAACCCAGGATTGTCGCCTCGAAGGGTTATGCTGTGTGTTTGGTGGGATTGGAAAGGAATCATCACTATGAGCTGCTCCAGCCTGGTCGAACGATTGATTATACACTTTACTGTCAATAACAGATGACATTGAAGCAAGCAATCGAAAAAAAACGGCCATAACTGAAGTTTTGGTTTTGGGAAGTTTTGATACATCCACCATATAGCCCTGACCTTCCACCATCGGACTACCATTTGTTTCGGTCAATGCGGAACTCCCTTCATGAAGTAAAGTTGGCTTCAAGAGAAGCCTGTGAAAATTACTTGCCACAGTTTTTCGAGAAAAAAAGTTTTACACTGATGGAATAATGTCTCTAACGGAAAAAAGGCCAAAGGTACCAAAATGGTTTTTATTTGGTTCAATAAAATTAATTATAAATATACAAAAAATGAGTTGAAGTTTGATTAGAAATATATAAAGACTTTTTCGACTACCCAATATTAATATTAGTCCTGATATTCTGATTATTTTAAAGATAAGGTTCGTATTTTCTCGCATTCAAAATGGGAATTCCGTGCCTAATATTTCTGTATGTAACAGTCAAAAGAGCCCGTGGCAAGCCCTATAAAGTATATCTATTCTTGATCAATTTCATTTTGTTTATAAGCATAGCCAGATATACACATCCACTAATCATTTATTTGTATGTTATTATACTCATTCACGAAAGTGAAATGAGTATATTGGATTTGTGCAATGTCCGTCTTGCTGTACGTCTGCTCGTCTGTCCGAATGAAAGCAACCCATTTCGCCGCTATTGAAGCTAGAGACTGAAATTTGGAACGTATACTGTCGGAATATAAAGTGCCAAGATTTTCCAGATACACCCACTACAAGCGTGTAAAATCGAAAAATACATTTTCTGTGTGTCCGGAACCCTGTTAGTAAGCTAGCGGGAAATTTCGGAACGTATACTGTCGTTGACAACCCAAGATTAAAAAGATATGGCGGATATATCTACGCCCATTGGGGGCGTGGAAAATCGGGTAAAACTGTAAACTGTAAAACTTCTACATATCTGAAGTGCCTTAGTTGGTGGGTTATTGTTAAGATCCTATAAAGATTGATGAAAAAATTATATATCTATGCCCACAAGGGAATGCAAATCGCATCTGGCTATATAGTGATATATACATATTCTTATATATCTTGAGCACTATTGATGCTCGACAGTTGAAATTTCGAATATATACTTGGGTTGACATTCCGAAAACAATAACATTTGTTGGATATATCTACGCCCATTGGGGCATGGCAAATCGGGTATTTTCTACAGTTTTAGAGCTAGAAAGAAACTCCAAATTGAACGAGTTTTTGATGATAAATATACCAGAGGGGGCGTGGCAAATCAGAAAATGGAGGTGAATGAGTATTCTGCAGTCGTCAACGCCCGACTGCAACGTTCTTACTTGTTTTGATTGCGTTTCAGCAATTAAGTTTAAGTTTATTTTATTTATTTATTTATTTAAAAGGATATTGACATGGCGAGAGTCAACTTAAAGGTAAACTAAACCAATTTAATAATAGGCTATAGGCTAAATAAGAACGGAAAAATATTTCAATAATCATTGTCTCCATTCCCATTGTTGGCTTGCTCATAGTTTTCTTCGGATTCGAATTCGCCCCGAAAGGTCAAATGTTTAATAAAGAGTATTATTTAACCGTTATTGAGGAATATGCGCGAAAAAATCCGTCCCAAACGACCAGATTTGTGGGCCAACAAATCATGGACTTTACACGATGATAACGCACAGTGTCAACGAGCTACGATTGTGAGCGATTACAAGACAAAAATGCGGTAAATACCATTAACCAGCCACCGTATTCGCCTGATTTGGCTACCTTGGACTTTTTCCTGTTTCCAAAACTCAAAAAAACGCGTTTGGAGTCGGACATAAAACAAAATTCGAAACGTGAGTTGTTGGCCATATCGGCCGGCGACTATAAGTTCTTATAGATGACTGGAAAACGCGATGGAATATGTGTTTTGATCAGAAAGGAGCATATTTTGAAGGAAATCCAATAAACATTGATGACGATTAAACAATTTTCGTTTTATTCAGAATTTCCAAGTACTTTCCGGTCTGGAGTTACATATATTTTTGGAAAATCAATAAAGGAGGGCAACAGTAATTTAGTTGTTAAATCTTGAGTTTCTAGCTATAATCTTGTCACTTTATAATATATACGAGTATATGTTGCAAATTTCAAGACTCTAGCTTCAACAGCGGCGAAATGGTTTGCGTTTATACGAACAGGCGGACGGACAGCAAGACGGACATTACACAAAGACGTGACTCGTCTTTGATTTGTGCTTTGTATATGTAAATTATTATACAAGAGAAACTCACCGATTAATGACTTCACGCAGACATATTCCAGATCCCTGTAGCTGAGCGAGTCCCATTATTAATCCAGTTATTGGCCCATGAGATAGTTCAACTCTCCGGCCATGATAGTCAAAGCAGATTGGTAAAGCAGGACTGAATATAAACTCTTTAAAGTAAATGGGCTGAGCTTCATTTTCAAAAGACGTTTCTGGATTTTGTATGGAGCTTGTGGATATTGAATTTATGGAGTTACTGAAAGCAGTACCTGTTTCATCTTTACATTTTAAATCATGCATGCCAGTTGACATTTCATTTTTACTCATAATAGGTACATTTTGATTCAAATTAGTAAATTTCATGTTATTTATTGATGTTGAATTTTCGTTTGTAGAGTTTTTAACTAAAGCTGAAAAAAATTCTTCCAAAAACAGTAAAGTGTCTTGGTCAATATTTAGTCTGATAGGTAAAATTGAGACTTTTAATGAACACTCTTCTTCTCTGTTTTTTTTAACATTGGATCTAGCATTCAGTGCTTTTACCGTTATCATGTTTTCATCATTCTTTTGTGGTATGTTATTTTTATTAGGATGGTAAAGTAACTTGTTAATGTCGGAAGAAAGTAATCGATCACGTATTTCGATATCTGAAATAACTAGCACTTGTCGTGATGAATAAATTGAGTGTTTGGGGTATGCATCATAGGAGAAACGAATTTTTGTAAATTGTATTTCTACAAGTACATCTAAGTTGCGGCATGTATTTGATTTATCATAAACTATATTTTTGGATTTTTTTGTATGATTGCTTGGCGCTTGTGAAACACCGTGTTTATAAGTTTCGGACATGCCCGCTGTGAAACTAAAATCAGAAAAAAAAAATTATTATTGTAAGTAAAAACCATTTTCTACAAGCTTTTTTATAAACTTATTTACATTCCTAGTGATAGCAGTGTAGAAATAAAAATAAACAAGTAAGAGTGCTCTAGTCGAGACTGCTCGACTAAGAGATACCTGAACCCTGGGAAGATGCGACATTCAATTCTCTTTACGCTTCTTTTATACATATATACACACACACACGCACGTACAAGCACTTTCTCTGCTACTGCGCAGTTTACGCAGCGACTGCGCGCGGGCAGCGCTTGGGCTGCAGTATGGGCAATATTATGGAAATTTATTTGTTGAATTAGTTTACTTCTAGATAGACTTTCGTAATCAAACTTTTACAGCGTAATAATGACAATCATATGTATGTATTTGCCAAAGCACAAGTCTTTAGTATTTGAAATATGTTTTTTTCAAATTTGGGGGGAATTTGGGGTATTCAAAATCCAAAAATTTCAAAATGTTTGTATTCATTACGCAGATATACACAGTAAATCTGAAATCTATAGCTATAACGGTATTCAAAAACGAAGAAAAGTTATCGATTTTTATCGATAATAAGGAAATGGGATGAGTTATCGAAAAAATATGATAAACTCGTACTGCGTAGGATATACACGAGTATACATTTCAAATTTCAGATCTCTAGCTTTTGTGGTTTGCGAGATCGCTGCGTTCACACGGACGGACGGACAGACAGACATGACTATATCGACTCAGATTGTCGAGCTGATCAAGAATATATATACTTTATGGGGTCTGCCACGCTTCCTTCTGCCCGTTACATACATTTTCACAAAAACATTATACCCTGATTTCCCATTTTCAATGGGTTCAGGGTATAAAAAAACTTATTTCCTATAAGAATATGAAGTAAGTATATTTTTGATTGAGAGACGTTGAATCTGTATTTGCATAATAGTCGTTCAAGGAACAATAACAGATACATTTAACACCATATGTATAGTAAATCTGAAGTCTCCAGCTTTTACGGTATTCAAGTACCGCTTAAAAAACGATTTTGATCGAAATAACAAAATGGGATGGTATAGAAAAAATTATATTCAGACTTTAAATTTTTAATTTATACTTTATTATTATTTATTATTTAAGAAATTAGCTATTATTAAAATTGATGCTAACCATAACAAGTATAAATTTAAAATTTTAAGTTTTTGGTTTTTGTGGAGATCTCCTGCGTTCATATCGACAGACAGACACTCAGACTGACAGATAATCCAACGAGCATGGCTCATCTCTTCGTCCTGATGAAGATAATATATACCTTATGGGGTCTGACACGCCACCTTCTACCTGCCATATACATTTAAACATTATACTCAGAATTCCCATTTTCAATGGGTTCAAGGTACAATAAGAATATATTGTAGTATGCGTGCAGGCAGACGGACATGGCTATATTAACTAGCTTATCGTCTTGATCAGGAATATATATAAATAATAATCCTCTTACTTGTTACACACATGTTATTAAAAATGATATAATGAAATAATATATTTTATGAGTTCCAAGTATATTTTAATTAAAAGATATTTTGCAAGTCACATACCTCGTATTATCTGTTGCCTTTGGTTTTGTAATATCTGGAAAATCTTTTCCTCCGAATAGATGCCATGTAAATGTCATTTCACATAATGTGTAACTGTGCTCAGCAATTGGAAAATGAGGAGGAGGTCTCAGAATATCATTTTTCTCACTGGGTAAACTAAAATGATTGTCAACTATTTGGAGAGGGCTATCAGAAACGTATATCTGTTCGACACCAAAATTATCCTTCAAAAGAAATTAAGAAAAATACAAACAAAATTATTTAATAATCGTTAGATACTTTAATTTGAAGAATTTTTTAAAATTTGGATCGGTATCCAAAAAATAATAAACAAGTAAGAAAATAATAAACACTAAGTGATTCCCCGAGCCCCGAGATATTTGCATTTTTAAATATACTCCATAGTTTGTATCGAGCATAAACTTGAAAACAATTAAATAAAATTTTTCAGCCTATACTTTCACAATCAAAAAGTAAGAAAACTCTAGTTGGGGTGCCCGACTAAGAGATCCCCTGAACCCCGTCCGATAGCGTTATTAAATAAACTCAGTTATGTATTTATTAACGCATTATTTTTTTTTTTTTGCTGGTATTCAAAATATAAAAAAAAACCGGAATTGTATAAAATATAAATGAATCTAAATATAAAATTTGAAGACTCCAGCTCGAAAGACAAGATATAATTTAATAACTTTATTTCGATAAGGGTTTCAATCGGTAACAATAAAACCGGAAAAATTACCGATTTTTTAAAACAAACGTGATATGCGCGTGCTGTTCTGAGATCGTCGCGTTCATACATACGGACAGACGGACATACGGACGGACGGACAGACAGACAGATGGACAGAAGGTCAGGGCTAAATCGACTTAGCTCACCTCCCTGATCAAGAATATATACTTTATGGGGTCTGCCACGCCCCCTTCTGCCTGTTACATACATTTGACAGTTTAACAAAACCATTATACCCTGATTTTCCATTTTCAATGGGTTCAGGGTATAACAATACAAACCTGGTAACCCAAGGACGGAATTACAATGCATTTTATTCTCCTTACTTCGGAAGAATTTGGAATTTGACTATAAAAGAGTTCACTACGCTTCTTGGCCACATAGAATCCGTAACCTACTCTCGCCAACTGTATGCATCAAGTTTAGCCGCTATTGAAGCTAAAGACTGAAATGTGTGTGTCAAGATTTTGACGATACTCTCACTAGGATCATGGTAAATCGAATAATACTATTTCCGCTATCTCAGAAACACGGTTATTTACAGGGCTAGAGAGTTGAAATTCTATTGTCTAATTCTAAAGTCTATTGATGATAATAGTGCTCAAAATACAGAATTTGTTCAAAACATTATAAAGTCAGATCGCTGCCCTGATATTCTAATCATTCTACGCTTCGTTTATACAGAGCTAATATGTGTTGTGATAGTGTGTTAAAACTTACCATGAAAAAAATATCATCGTCATGTATTACGTGGAACTCTTTTTCTTCTAAGGCCGCCACAATATTTGATGATGTAGCTCCAAGCTCGGCGTGGACAAAAGAGTTTTCAGATATTTCATGTTTACAATATTCAAGCATATCTTGTGATTCCGTGTCAAAAATATTATCAATATCAAAAGTGTTGTTGTTTAAAAGTGATATATTTTGTAGACTCTTAGCTTCTATTTTTACTTTTTCATCAGATTTTTCTAAAAGTTGTGGCACGGATATAGTGTTCACATCTTTTACTGCATCTGCCATAAGTGTGTTTATTTGGTTTACAGTTTCATCATTATTTATATGGTCAGCATTTCTTACTGGAGTTGTATCAGTTTTTTTTAAATTAATTGTATTATCACAACTTGTTTTTAAGTCTTTATCATTAGCAATGTATGCAATAAGTTGTGCTAATACATCTGCTCCATCAAAACACGTCTTTAAATGAATATCATGTATTGATGATCTCAAATCAATACTTGGGTATGTTTTACTGTGATCATTAAGATGAATAGAAACATTTAATAATCCAACATTTAAGACTGGTACTAAGCCTGATTGGCTGATGTGAGTAATAAATTCCTGAACGTCGTTGACAGCTTTATCCTAAAAAAACCAAGAAAAGTTAGTAATTCAAAACAAGTAAGAGTGCTCTAGTCGAGACTGCTCGACAAGGAGATACCCTGAACACTGTGAAGAGCTGATATTAGAATCATTCTACGCTGCTTTTAAAAATACATAACAAACAATGACTGCACACACACATACGCATGCACGCATAAGCAATCGCTCTACTTACCGCCCAGTTTACTATACTATTTGAATTTAAATATTGAATAACTGTTCGTCTAGATGGACTTTCTTAATGAAGCTTTTAAAGCGTAAAAATCATTCAAGTATTAGAAATTTTTTTTTGCAAATTTAGGGAGAAATCGAATGGGTATCCAAACTTCGAAAAATACATAATCTGTGTATTTTTTACAGGGACCTTTCAAGTAAATCTGTAATCTCTTACTCTATTCAAACTAGGCTTAATAAACGAAGTCATATTGTCATCTAATATTGTCGCTTAGAAGATTGCTGGGTTTATATGGACGGAAAGACAGACAGACGGACGGACAGGCAGACAGACATATCTTTATCGATTCACCTCATCGCCTTGATCTAGAATATATATAATTAAGAGCCTCCTGTCCGTTCCATATATTTCCAATTTGCTAAACGTTTAATTTATTTACTTTTGCGATACTTAACTGATTTCAATGCAATTTGATCTTCATTTTATATTGAATATTTTACAATTTAGTATTTTTACTCTTTTTTACTCTTTCATATATTGGCTATATTTGCGACTAAATTTCAATTTAATAAATAAGTTGAAAATTAGGATCGGTATCAAAATTATAACAAAAATCAAAATTGTATAAAATATTCAAGAAACTTTTTGCAGATTGTTAAGCGTTTAGTTCCAAATATGTACGATAAATACCGATTATTTGAAACAAACCGATCTGCACGTGGATCTGGATCTACAGAAAGACGGACGGACAGAGACGGGAAGTGCTAGATCGATTCAGGTCGTCGTCTTGATCAGGAATATTTATACTTTATGCGGTCTGCCACTCCTGTTACATACAAAACCATACGCAGATTTCCCATTTTCAATGGACTCAGGGTTTAAATATAAAACAGATCGTTACAATCGGGTGCAACCGAATTCTTATACTACATTAAGGGTCTGTCTAGTTCCCTAGTTAGTCAGTTATATAATTAAACAAGTAAGAGCATTTAAATCGGGCGTGACCGACCCAAGCGCTACCAGCTCCATTTTCTGATTTGCCACGCCCGCAATTGGTATATATATAATTTTTGGCAAATCACTAATAATAATTTTTGGCAAGTGAATAGTAAATTAGTCGTTAATTTTGAGTTTTTAGCTTTTAAGCTGTAGAAAATACCCGATTTACCAAGTCTCTTATATGCGTAGATATATCCGCCATCCTTTTGTTCTCCGGTTGCCAAAATCGAGTATATATTCAAAATTTCAAGTTTCTAGCATCAAATATAACAGAATTTTTGCTAAGCACAATTTATTCTGATATTTATTCAAATCGGATCTGAATATATAACGTTTTACACAAAATCTGTTTATATTTGGGCTGTATACGTTCCAAATTTCAAATCTATAGCTTTCAATAGCGGATAAATGGGTTGCGATCATTCACACAGAGAGAGGAACCGTTGTGGCGATGTCAATACCAAGTCCAGTGTGGAACGATTTAACGCTGGGTTATACCGGATCTCTAGGAAGACTATTCTTATTACGCTTTAACTGATTCAATAACAGAAACATTTAACTACTGCAATGAAGCGGAAATTTTCGTAGAAAACGCCAATATTAACAAGCAATCACAATGAATTTTCTGAAAAATTGGAAGAGTGATTGACCAGAAGCAGAACTGTTGTCTTGACTTGATCGATGACTATTTTTGTTATGTTTTTGTTATCGATTAAAACCCGTAACGAAGTTATATAATTATATCTCGCACGTCTTTGGAGCTATAGTCTTCAAATTTTTCATTTAGATTTACGTATTTTTTTTTACAATTTTGATTTGTGTAATATTTTGGATACCGGCTCCAAATATTAACAAATTCTTGAAATTGAAAGTCTTTTGCACATTTAACCATTACGTGAATGAGTTTGCATTTTTTCTTAAATGAAAAATTTTCAGTATAATATGCTTTATTAAAATAAAATATGTATTTCAGAAGTTATTGAAGAAACGCTTTGCCAATTGGCAAAAGCACGTGGCAAACAACGCAAAACAGCTACACGCGTACGCAGTTTTCATATGAATTGAATTAAATTGTGTTTGCATTATCAGCTGCTACTTTAGTTTAGATTTGCTAGATGGCGCTCAAGCAAGAAGTGGCGATGTTAGTAGAAAGGATGCAAGTTAACTTAAAGTTGCAGGTTCAAGACTCGACGGTGTCTGAGTGATTTTTCCTTATAATTTTTTTGGAAAATATTTTATTTGATTTTGAAGTTGTGAGTTTGAATCACCTGGAAACATGTTTAATTTAGACAACATTTTTTTTAAGTTTACACTTTTTTTCTGCTTTAATACTTAGCTGCATATACTTAAAAACGCAGATCATTTGGGGTTCAGGGTATCTCCTACTGAGGCCCCAACTAGAGTTTTCTTAATTGTTTTTACTCCCAGTTATTTCACTCTTTTTTCGGGTTCTGCAAAAATTTGTTTATTACTTTCACGCCACTGTGTAAACAAAACATAAAAGGAGGCCTGAAATTCGGTACGAAATGACAAGAGTTCCGTAACCCAGATAAACCATACCACGCTCACACACAAAAGCCGCTAGTAGCTTAACATGACTAATTGCAAGTGACCGACCCTGACGGCATTTTCTTATCATATTATGCGTAACATTTTTTTACAGAACTACTAATAAAATTGATTTAGGAGCCGTACTACAATATTATGTTTAAGTTCCTTAAGCTATAAATATATCAGATATCCCAATGAAATATTTTAGCCTTTATACATAACTCTTTCGATATGGCAATGTAAGATTCTATACGATATTACCTAATTATATAATTCTTAGCAATATGTAAATGTTAGAGCCCACTAGCGGTACACCATGTTAGTGATTTTATTGGGAAATTAGTATATAAATATATAAGTATCTAAATATTTAACGCTTCATACTTACAGTTTGACCAATCGATAGAATGCAATCTTCACTAATCAATCGTAAAGTACACCCGGTCATGGGATAAATAATATTGCTACTAAATGAACAATATCCAATATCAAGTAACGCTCGGTAAGATAAGTATTTTGGCCTGAAATATTAATTATTAGTTATTATTATATCAAAAAAGTGGCTTAAAGCTTATGAATCTAGTTACATATTACGCATAGAGCGTCTACTATATTCCGGTCTTTATAAAGCTAGCTTTATATCTTTGATAGCTTGATACAATAAAACGGGAATATTTATCGATTTTTTTAAACAAACTTGATATTTTGTGCTATACATAGAAAAAATGTCAAGTCTGTACCTCTTATAGGTTCTGACATCGACGCGTTCGTCCATACGAACAAATGGACATGGCTATATCGACTCAGCTCGTCGACCTGATCAAGAATATACATATACTTTATAGGGTCTGGCACGCCTCATTCTGCCTGTTACATACATTTGACATTTTAACATTACATTATACCCTTTTTTTGAAGGTCCCTGTATAGCACGCGCTGGTCAAGTTTGTTTCAAAAATTCGATAACTACTTCCGTTTGTTAATGTTATCAATTAAAATTCTATCTCGTACATCTTTTGAGTGATGAGTCATTTATATTTTATACAATTTTGATTTTTGTTATATTTTGGATACTGGTTCCAAATATGTGAAAGAGTTTGATATTTTAGTTAATTGTCAAATATTCATTGATATCCATTAAGTATCACCGAAGTTATTAAACAAAACGTTTTGGCAATTGCAACAACATGTGACCAGCAGACCACCACCGTTAGGTCAGTGAGGCATTTATTCTTTGTATGTGCACACATACTTTGAGACATTCAAACGCGAGCGTTCTTATATGCTTTAAGGATCACAACAGTTGCAACTGACAATGCTTGAATTTTGTTATAATTCGTAGCTGCCATTAGTTTCAATTTTGGTACTGCTTGTTTAAGCACTGAAGTGGCGGTGTTGATAGAAGCGCGCTACGCCTTGCCGTGCAGACCTCGGTTTGAATCTCGCCGATGAAACTTTTTTATTGTTTTTTTTTTGCGCTAAATAGAAATACATGATTTACCACGCCCCCTATGGGCGTAGATAAATCCGCCATAAATCATTGTTCTCGGGCTATCAACCCGAGTATATAGTGTATTCTAAATTTCATGTATCTAGCATCAAAATATAACAGATTTTATGCAAAACACCACATATTCAGATCCGTCCCCAGTAGGCGTAGAGAGGTAAGATTTGCCCAATCCTTAAGAAAAGTCTAGAGTAACGCAACTGAAAATTTTTGAAGCTTACATTCCAAAAATGTGGAAATCGCAGAGTTTTTTTATCAAAAATTTTTGGGTAATAGTAACTCAATTATCTAATTCTGAAGCTTCTAGATCTGAAACTTTAGAAGATATAAAAGGAGGTTTATAAATTCAGATCCGATTTGCCACACCCAGGCGTGGAGTAGCAGAAATAAACATCTGCGGTTTGCCACGCAACTTATGGCGTAGATATATTCTCCATACCTATATTCTCCATATCTTGGGTTGTCAACGCGAGTATACGTTCTAAATTTCAACTCTCTAGCAGTTCAACTAACAGGGTTTCTGACATACCGGAAAATGCATTTTCCGATTTGATACGCTCTAAGTCGCGTACCAGGAATATCTTGCAACTTTATAATTCGAGTATCTGTTCCAAATTTCAATCTCTAGCTTCAATAGCGGCGAAATGGTTTGAGTTCATACGGACAGACGGACGGACAGCAAGACGGACATTGCACAAAACCAATGTACTCATTTCACTTTCGTGATTGTGTAAAAAAATCAGCCTGAATGTTAAAAGTAGTGTACCCGACCTGGGAAAACTGAGAAAATTGCTTCGGCGCACGCAGAGAAACCGAAAGCAGAAACGGTGCTCATAAAACCTGAAGGAGGACAAAATTTACTTTGCTGATCATCAGTTTGTTTTATACACTTTTCAGAATAATATTCGGCAAACCTCCCTAGCGTAGACCGTAAAGACATTCCATAGATGGTGTTGAGCTACCGAGATTTTTCGAATAGCTTTTAGGGAAAATTTTAAATAAGTGCTTGCTGTAATAGAGGCTAATGGAGGACTTGGCCCCAGACGACGCGGGTTTACAGCTGGAAAATCCACAATGGGAGCTATCGGTTCAGGCAACCAAGGCTATGCAAAGAGGAAATGCATACTAGCGTGCAGTCAAACGTCAAAAACGCCCTAATAGCGTTAGGTGGACTAACATGCGGGCTTCCTTGGAACAGCGTTTTTATATACCAGAATATTTAATCGGTATGGTCAGGAGTTACCTGTAGGAGCGAGTACTTCTTTACGTTACACAAACTGGCTCGAACAAATATATAGTGACCGAAGCAACTGCACAGCGGCCGATTTTAGGGCCTGTGGAATATCCTTAAGATACGTTTCTGATTGGATGGATTGGAGAGATGACATCGAGGCCGTCATCACCGAAAAAATACCGTAAAGGCTCAAAAAATGACTTACCCACGTCATGACGAGCACGCAGGCTTGTCTTTGCTCCCGAGATTTGAAAGTTAATACCCAAAAAACTGAGCTAATTTTGTTTTTGGGAAAAAAAATTCTAACCGAAATAGAGATGTGAGCTTAGCGGAAACATGATACGAACTCAAAGGACAGTGAACTACTTAAGAGTTAGACAAGATAGTAAGCTCTGGGGACAGCTTCAGTATGCCAGGCGAAAAACAGCGATAGTAGACTGATGGCAAATGTTGTCGGACCAACTGCAGGAAAACGAAGACTCCTAATGGAAGCAACAAATGCAATCCTACTCACTGGTGCGAAGTATGGAAGGACATTTTAAAAGCTGAAGTAAACTGAAAAATTATGATATACATGCAAAGAAGAGCAGCTTTAAGGATACATTCGGCGTAGCAGCAGTAACCGCTCGACATCCTTGCTTTTTCAATTCAAGTAATATTTTGTTAATTATTGCATAAAAATACTTACCTATATTCAATGGCCAAATTCCAAATATGTCCTTGAATTTCGGACACTAGCGCATATGGCTCATACGATTCAATAGGATAGTCCTGAAAAAAAATTTAATTTACTTAATTAATTAATTTCAACGAAGAACTCAGAGTGTGGGGGATCAAAAACCATTAAATTTTGTTTTTAATTTTTGGCCAACAATCTTTAAGTTCATCTGGTAGATCACAATTGACTTTTACAGAAGGAACTACAAATTAACTAGTCCGCACATTGAGTATGGTAAATCCGAAAATAATAAATCTTTTTGAGCGAGTAAGAACGCCGTCCCTAGCTTAAAACTTACACCCATAAATTAATCAAACCATACATAAAACCATGCATATTCGCAAATATAAAGTGTTTACTGACCAAACTTAATGCTCCAAAACATTGCAAGTTTTCTGATTTTTCCACACCACCTATTGGAAAATATACACAACTTTTGCAAATCAATAGAGGAAGTCAACAGTAATTTAGTCGTTAAATGTTGAACTTGTAATTGTAAAAATGTAGATGATACATTTTTTTCCGACGCACCTGTGCACATGTAATTTTATGCCAGTCCTTAGAAATCTAGAGTAACGTAACTGTAAAATTTTGAAGCTTACGCTATGTGTATATATAATTATAAATATATATATAATTATTTATTGGTCATCGACAGAGAGGTCACTATAAAACTTTAGAAGGTAAAAACTATTGCAGTTTTGACGCTTCCGCTGTATCTTTTTGATTTTGGATTATCAATCTGTGTATATGTTCCAAATTTCAAGTCTCTAGAATTAATAGTGAGTGCCCAATACACCTATATCATACAGTATATTAAACACTTTATAGTCTGATCTGATTTGGACACACAATTAGTTATCGATTTTTATAGGATCTTTACAGTAACTCACGTGCCAAGTTTTGGGGTTCTAGTTCTAAAGGTACAGTATATATATTCTTAATTATTCATTCCATATTTCAAGTTTCCAGCACTTTAAATAGTAGCATTTCCAAGATACCGGAAATATCATTTAGCGATTTACCACGCCCTAAGTGGGCGTATTAGTAAAATCTTAACACTTTATCAGACGCGTGACCACGAATATAAATCACGAAATATATTCGGCTAAGTGGTTTGCGTTCATAAAACAAGACGGACAAACGTATTTTGCACAAAATTAATATACTCATTTAACTTCATGAATGAGTATAATATTTTATTATAAGTAGATTAGCTTGTAAAAGATATATATTAGTAAAGAATTTTCAGTCATTCGTTCCGTTTTTATACCCTGAACCCATTGAAAATGGGAAATCAGGGTATAATGTTTTTGTGAAAATGTATGTAACACGCAGAAGGAGACATGGCAGACCCCATAAAGTATATATATTCTTGATCAGCTCGACAAACTGAGTCGATATAGCCATGTCCGTCTGTCCGTCCGTCCGTCCGTCCGTCCGTCCGTCCGTCCGTGTGAACGCAGTGATCTCGCAAACCACAAAAGCTAGAGATCTGAAATTTGAAATGTATACTCGTGTATATCCTACGCAGTACGAGTTTATCATTTTTTTTCGATAACTCATCCCATTTCCTTATTATCGATAAAAATCGATAACTTTTCTTCGTTTTTGAATACCGTTATAGCTACAGATTTCAGATTTACTGTGTGTATCCGTGTAATGAATACAAACATTTTGCAATTTTTGGATTTTGGATACCACGCCCCCTTCCCCCCAAATTTGAAAAAAACGTATTTCAAATACTAGAGACTTGTGCTTTGGCAAATACATACATATGATTGTCATTATTACGCTGTAAAAGTTTGATTACGAAAGTCTATCTAGAAGCAAACCTATTCAACAAATAAGTTTCCAAAATATAGCCCATACTGCAGCCCAAGCGCTGCCCGCGCGCAGTCGCTGCGTAAACTGCGCAGTAGTAGAGAAAGTGCTTGTGCGTACGTGTGCATGTGTGTGTGTGTGTGTGTATGTGTTGTTTGTGTATATGTATATATAAAAGAAGCGTAAAATGATTTGAATATCGCATCTTCGCAGGGTTCAGGGTATCTCTTAGTCGAGCAGTCTCGACTAGAGCACTCTTACTTGTTTCAGTATTCTTTATATGTGATTATGCTAAGCTGGCGCTCGTAGGTCGAACATAAGAGGTCGCTCGCTTTTTGCAGATGCTTATGCTTGTGCGATTGACTATTACTATATAGTTTAAGAAAGCACGACGGCCAAAGTCACTTGCTCAAATGTTTACTAAGCTCTGTAGAATTTTCCCCAAAGCTACACGAAAAATAGAAGAACAAGTAAAAGTGCTCTAGTCGAGACTGCTCGACTAGGAGATACCCTGAACCCTGCGAAGATGCAATATTCAAATAACTTTGCGCTTCTTTTATATATGTATAATTATATACAAACAACACATACACACATGCACACGCACGCTCTACTACTGCGCAATTTACGCAGCGAATGCACTAGGGCTGCGGTTGGGGTAGAGCATGGGCAATATTTTGGAAATTTATTTGTTGAATAGGTTTGCTTCTGGATGGACTTTTAAAACAAAACTTTCAGAGCGTACTAATGACATTCATATGTATGTATTTGCCAAAGCACAAGTCTCTAGTATTTGAAATACGTTTTTTTCAAATTTTAGAGGAAGGGGGCGTGGGCAAAATGATCCATTTTCATCGATAATAAAGAAATGGGATGAGTTATCGAAAAAATATGATAAACTCGTACTGCGTAGGGTATAAACGAGTAGACATTTCAAATTTCAGATCTCTCGCTTTTGTGGTTTACGAGATCGCTGCGTTCACACGAACGGACGGACGGACGAACAGACGGACATGGCTATATCGACTCAGCTTGTCGAGCTGATCAAGAATATATATACTTTATTGGGTCTGCCACGCCTCCTTCTGCCTGTTACATACATTTTCCAAAAACATTATACCTTGATTTCCCATTTTCAATGGGCTCAGGGTATAAGAATAGAGAGTCTGGTAGAAGGTGTCTGAAAAAGGCAGTTGGTGCAAGACTGTGTAACAAGACAGATCACTTCATCATAGAAGAGAGTAATTTAAGCGAAGTACATTGTTTAACTCAGCAAACCCGGGAATTTGTTATTGAGCAGAGCTAGCAATTAAAATGGAAGTCGATCAGATAATTAACGGCTCGACATCAGCAGTGGCATTACCTCAGTCACGAGAACATCCTGACAGTATGTTGCTGGCAATATTGGATTCGCAAAATTGAAATTCATTGAGATGTTGAAGACAAATCAACCAAACAAATCAATAAAGTGTAGTTTTTTGAAAACAACAGTTCAGTATCTAGGATACAAGGTAAGAGCTCGTCCAAACTCGCGTAAAATGATTGCGTTAAGCGCCATGCCTCAGTTTATTGGTCTTGCTTCATACTTTAGCAAATTTGAACCAGGAAATGGCAATATTCTTAGGAATGCAGATTTAGAAGCAGGTCAAAGAATATTGTGAACATCCTCAAGTGAGCCAATTTTGGTGAATATTGACCACAGTATCCGATAGAGTTACATACTGATGCAAACTCTTTGAGGTGCGGCGCTATGCTCAACAATTGACTTCATGTAATGGAATGTTTTAGCAAAACAAGATCCATTGCTGAGTCCAGGTATCATTCTTATGAATTAGAAAGCCTAGCAATTATTGAATCAATCAAGTATTTTCGCCATTATCTGCTTAGACGCGAGCTTGTGGTCTATACTGAGTCTGTGGTCTATACTTTTAACGATTGGCTTGTCGCCGAATACAACGATTAGACACACAGATATCCGAAATAGTTGTTTAATAAAATTTCGGGAATAGTGACATGCAAGAGTATGTTATAGTTCAGATCGATGGCTTCAAAAAATTTTTATATTTATACCATACTTTCAAAATATATGCTGAAAGTTGCGTAAAGACTATGAAATACAAGGTGCAATTCAAAAGTTCCAGGAAATTTCGCGCTTTCTAGTGGCGCCATCTATCTGAAAATTTAATCGTTTGATTGTCTATTTCTCTGTCATGTTGTGTCAAATTTTCATGACATTCGGACGTATAGAAGCCGAGATATCGCGCTAAAAGTGACAGTACTTTTGTTGTGTCCGTCGAACAAAGAGCGAACATCAAGTTTTGTTTTAAACTTGGTAAAACATTTACCGAAACTCATCAAATGATGAAAAAAGTTTATGGCGACGATTGTCTATCCCGTAGCCGCATTCACGAGTGGTTTAAACGTTTTCGCGACTTCTACTTGTTCGGAAAACTTCATTTGGCAATGAAAGGAAAACGGTATGCTGACATTGATGCTATTCAAAAGGCTTCGACCGCCATACTCAACGCCATCCCGAAGGATGAACTAAAAAAGTCATTTGATAATCTTCTTGATCGTGCAAATCGTTGTATTCAGTCCGAAGGGGACTATTTCGAAGGCGACCAATAAAATTTTTGCCAAAGAAAATCTATTTTTTATTTTTTTTATAAAGTCCTGGAACTTTTGAATTGCACCTTGTATTCCATTGTTTTATTTAGAGTGCCGAATTGTATCATAGTCGACCAGAAAAAATGTTATTCTAGCTCAAGATTTTTTAAATTCAGTTCCTCACAAAAAATAAAAATTCACCTAATCGCAACAGGAACAACCCGTGCAACCGGTAAAGTTGAACGTGTAATGGGCACACTTGTTGACTGCGGTGGAGTCGAGCCACCGATGCTCTCAGCAAGGTACATTTAGTAGTACAACTGAAGCAAGTCCTTTGGAGATGCTGATCGGGATGTAAGATCGACTCTTTGGGTTAGTTCCACGTTGTGAAACAGAGCGTAGGTAGATTTGACGAGGAGCCAAATGAGCCCGTGCTATTGATAAACTGAACTCATTGGCCATTAATGATAAGGCAAGATTGGACAATAATAAGGCAACTGTTGTTAAACACAAAGTTTGTGATTAAACGTGGAAGGAAACCAAACAGTTCGGGACTATTTTCAGTGGTAAAAGGTATCGAGTACGACAGGTTTATGTTAAAGTCACTTAAAAACAACCGTATATGTAAGTATTGTAACAAAAATGTTATAAAAATGCCAAATGGTCATGTATCAAATAAGCTCGACATTGATAAGGCCGCCAACTTGCAATACGGTGGCGTCCATATGCACCTACGCGTCAACTTATGCACCTACATCTAATGTATTTTCTAGTTGCACTTAATAAGGACAATTTAATAAATAGTGTCGCTAAAATAACAAAAAAACTCTAATTTCTGAATGCGAATTTCTATTAGTTCAAATTCATACATCGAATATAGCGTGCACAAGCTCAGTGCAATTACTTCCTTGCCATTACTTCTTTTAAAGTTATCATTACACACTCTCGATTCTGCTGTAATACAGTGGCATCCATAAGAGACGTGTAGATTCACGTCAAGTCAGTAACACGCATTGCTAATAATATAATTGACAATTTATTCAAATTGTTACGCTGTAATAAATACAATTCAATATTAAATTATAAATTCTGGCGTTTCGCCGCAATGCAAACGCATACAGTTAACATAGTGTACCGCCGCAATAGTTTGCATATCAATAATTTCGAGCTCTATCGGTACTTCGCTTGTGCGTTACTTTACACGTCATGGCGAATATAGTAGTTAGTACAGTTGCGATGCGTTGAGCTCAAAGTGAAATCGGTATTTCAGCGTTTAAAAAACTGCAAGTGAAAACTGCGTCATATATGCTGGCCGATCACAGTGACACCACGTTAACGGTTATTTTGAAGCATGACGCCAAGTTAAGCAATTCCTATAGTAAAGCCCATGACAGCCTAGAGGAGCTGGACTTTGCCGAGATGGGTAGATCGGTTTTGCGCATGAATTTCGATGAATAATAATGGTCATGCAGTCTACAATAATGTTAGAAATGAAGTGTCGTACCACTATAGTGCAATATACAATGTGGTTCGCGCAACCCAGTTCTGATGTGAATATAAGGAATTGTAGCATACTGCAAAATATAGCTTTGGCGGATTCCATAGATCACAGCGAATAGATTTGCTTATCGGAGCCACCCTTTTTTTATGAGTTGCTCTGTGTGGGTCAAATCAATTTGATGTCTGGACTGCCACAATAACAAAAGCCTCGTCTTGGTTAGGTTGTATCAGGAAGAGCAGGTTGCAACTAAAACACTGTACTTGTGACTTCGACAGTGCCTTTAAAAACGGGTACTGAAGCCGGCACTGATACCCAATTGGACAGTCTATTGTAGCTCGGAGTTTTTGGGAGGCTGAGAGCTGCAGCGACTCTGACATAAGCACCAGTAAAAGTCATATTTTATAAGGCATTATAATCGATTGGGCAGTGGCCAATACTCATTACGCTTGCCTGTTAAACTCAATGCTGAACTTCTGAGTGATTCCTAAGAGCAAAAATCATAATGGTTCAGCGGTCCTGAATTCATTTGTAAGTCTATATCCAACTGTCCAGTCTCCGCGCTCCCAGAGAGAACTCCAGTGGAGCTTTGAGCGAAATCCTTTGCTCGACTGCATCGTATTTTTACAGAGTTCAAAGTTCATTTGTAAACAAGTAAGAAAACTCTTGTTGAGGATGCCCGACTAGGAGATCCCCTGAACACCGTCCGATCTGCGTTTTTAAATATATTCCGTATCTTGTATATATCATAAAATTATACAACATTTAATTATATTGCCAATCTTGTATTTTCAGCTGTAAGTGTTGTGATTTTTAGAACAGACAAGAATGCTCGCATTGGAATGTCTCAATGTATGTGTGCACATGTATAGAAAAAATTAGTCACTGCATACGTTGCTGGTGACATGTTGTTCCAATTGATCAAACGTTTTTTTTAATAACTTCTGTTATACTTAATGGATTTCAATGAAATTTTCAGCATGTGATCTAGATATCTAAATATTCTACTGAATATTTGTCAATTTACTAAAACCGCAACCTCATTCACATATTAGCTATATTTGCAACTAACCTTCAATTTTAAAAATTTTGTATAATTTGGAGCTGGTATCCAAAATATAACAAAAACCAAAATTGTATAAAATATAAATGAAACTAAATTAAAAATTTGTACCAGATAGAACTTAAATACTGAATTTCGATAAGGTTTTTAATCGATAACATTATAACGGGAATAGTTATCGAAATTTTTGAACAAATTGGACGTGCGCGTGCTTTACACGCACTTACCAAAAAAATTAAAAATCTCTAACTCTTATTATAGGTTCTGAAATCGACGAGTTCACACATACGGACCGACGGACATGACTATATACTTTATGGGGTCTGCCATGCCTCCTTCTGCCTGTAACATACATTTGACATTTTGACAAAACCATTATACCCTGATTTCCCATTTTTAATGGGTTCAGGGAATAAAAAAAAAATATAGACCAGATTTTACTCTCACCGACATCCGGGCCGGCACGCATATCCTTCACTCGAGAAAAGCGAAGTCAAATTTACTCTGATAATGCCACAAAGCTTCTTGGTGCCCGTAATTGTAGGAGTTAAACCATCTATTTTTGTCAAACGGTCGCCAGAGTGCAGTGATGGATGATAGAAATCGATAACTATTCCCGTTTTATTGTTATCGATTAAAAACCTTTGACATTTAAACAAAACCATTGTACCCTGATTTTCTATGTTCAATGGGTTCAGGGTATAGCAAGTTAGAAAACTCTAGTCGGGGTGCCCCTGAACCCCGTCCGATCTGATATAAAGGAATCTAAATTCAAAATTTGGAGATTCTAGCTCCAGAGATGTACGAGATATAATTTAATAACTGAATTTCGATAATGTTTTTAATCGATATCATTAATATGGGAATAGTCATCGAATTCCTGAAGCCAACTTGACCTGCGAGTGCTATACAGGGATCTACCAAAAAAATTTCAAGTCTCTAGCTCTTACAGGTTCTGAGATCGACGCGTTCACACATACGAACGGACGGTCAGACGGTCAGAGGGACAGACGGACTTTTCAATGGGTTCAGGGTATAAAAAGGTGGTAGATCGGTTATTTAAAATTATAGAGGTTTGCGAAACTATCTGCTATTCCGAAGCTATTTGAAAAAATAATAGCATCAGCTCTGCAACATTTTTTATAAATCGATTGTTTCACCATCCCAGCATTGTCTTGCTCAGAATCGATCAACCAAAATCAAAAATGCAAACTGATGTTATTTATTCATTTATTATTTATTGATTTTATAAATTTAGATTTCAATAAAGCATTTCATTCAGAACACCATGATATATTGACGCAAAAGCTTGATTGCTTAGAATTTCACCGTAAAGTTGTGTCATGAATTTCATCCTATTTAAAAGGTAGAATTCAAAGAGTTTTGTTGAGAACAGCTATTTCGAAACTTGTTTTTGTTTCGTCGGGTGTCCACCCTGAGGGGTTTGGGACCGTTTCTTTTTCCCTCTTTATAAAACAACTTCTAGGCTATATTTTTCAGTCAAAGATGTGTATGTGTGCAGATGACGTAAAAAATTGCCTCTCGTATTAGAGTTAATACGCTCGATCATCTACAACTACAAGATAATTTTAATTTCTGGTAAATAAGTTGCATTTAAACTGCTCTAAGTGTATGACAATAACCTTCAGTCATACCATGCAAAATATTGTTAAATATACTATTAACAATATCTCTTGCAACGCATTTTTACTGTCAAAGATCTTGGCGTTAATCAATATATTAATAATAAATATAAAATATTAATAATATATTAAATATAATGAATATTACCACGTGCTTACCTCAGAGCTCTCACTTCCATGAAGAAATTCTTGCTTCAGGTCCTCTTAGGGAATTTACTCACAGTGCCCAGTTGTGAGCTGAGGCATAATTTGATGATCATGCAAATCTTTCACATTGTGTAGTGATTTCCCCTTCCTCTTTTTCTCTATATTTATTTCTCTTTCTGTTTTCGTTGCTTTTATTATTATTTTACTTTCTGTTGTTAACTTTTACTTTTATTTTTTTTTCATTGTTTATATAATAATTACACTTAAGACTGTTTATTAATAATTTTTTAAGTTTCGATTAACAGTTTTTATTTGATCATAGTTCAATAATATAGTTCAATATATACCATATATGGATGTGAATTGGGGCTGGTTTGGCCGGACTGGCAAATAAAATACCCAACCTCGGGTTGGTGATGTTATTGAAATATTTTTCTGTTCTTATTTAAGCATATACTTTTTTTTTACATATACCTTATCTTATCTTTAAGTTCATGTCAACATCCTTTTAAGTAAATAAAAAATAAATAGCCTCACAAAGCTTTAATCGCTTGGATGCCTGACAACGTTGCAGTCGGGCGCAACCGACTACGTGATATATATATTATATATTACATATTACATTTTAAAGTTTATCTGAATTTGATAAAGTCGCCGCTCGAATTAATTTCCGATTCAAAATAAATATATATTTTATTAAAGTAAATATACACATATGTTGAAGAGTAAAATTTTAAAAAATATGGCTCTATCAAATCGTTCGTTTAAAATTATGATTTTATGAGCTAACCAAAAAAATATAATGGTGCCATGCAAGTGTGTCCACACTTAATTTTTATGCAAAGCAGTCTGTTAACTTAAAAGTTGTCTGTTAATTTGAGAGTATGACGTCACATTTTCTTTGCATAACCTACTGACTCTTTTAACAGTGCCACTTGGGAATCGTCTGAAGCATTGCCAACATACGAAAAACACGAAATAATTAATCTAGGCTATGCGAAAGCTATATCAATATTAGGTGGTCAATTAGTTCAAGCATTTATATTTATTTATCTAATACAATTTTTTCTTCCGACGGTAAGCCACGTCCTAAAGGGGCGTAACAATTATTTTTGGATCATTGATAGAGGAGGTCACCAATAACTCAATTATCTAATTTTAAAGTTTCTTGATCTAAAACTTTATGTGATATAAACTTTTGCGGTTTGGCACGCCCCCTATTGGCGTAGATATATCCGCTATTTATTTTTGATCTTTGGTTGTTAACCCACCTATATATTCCAAAATTCAAGTCTCTAACATCAATAGTGCTTAAGATATACATATGTATAAGAATATGTATAAATAACTATATAGTTAGATCCAATTTGCCACGCCTCCAGCAGGCAAGGATAAATAGAGTTTTCATTGATCTTTATAGGATCTTAACAGTAACTCATACGCAAAATTTGGGCATTCTAGATCTACAACTGTAGAAGATACAGTCTTACCCGATTTACCACGCCCCCAATGGGCGTAAATATATCCGCCATACCTTTTTGATCTTGGGTTGTCAACGCGGGTATACGTTCCAAATTTCAACTCTCTAGCACTTCAACTAACAGGGTTTCTGACAAACCGGAAAATGCATTTTCCGATTTGCCACGCCCCTAGTGAGCATATCGAGAAAATCTTAACACATTTGCCACACCCAGGCGTGGAGTAGCAGAAATAAACATCTGCGGTTTGCCACGCAACTTATGGGCGTAGATATATTCTCTATACCTTTTTGATCTTGGGTTGTCAACGCGAGTATACGTTCTAAATTTCAACTCTCTAGCAGTTCAACTAACAGGGTTTTCTGACATACCGGAAAATGCATTTTCCGATTTGATACGCCCTAAGTCGCGTACCAGGAATATCTTGCAACTTTATAATTCGAGTATCTGTTCCAAATTTCAATCTCTAGCTTCAGTAGCGTCGAAATGGTTTGAGTTCATACGGACAGACGGTCAGACGGACAGACGGACGGACAGCAAGACGGACATTGCACAAAACCAATATACTCTTTTTCCCTTTGGGAACAGAGTATACAAATACTTACACCTTCTGCAACAGCGAGCAAAATGAAGAACTTCCCAACCTGGTTTAGCGGTAAGCGAAGTAGTTCTCATAAAAGATGAGAGCCGTCCCTAAAACTGAAGCTGGCGAAATTAGAAGAGCCACAAACAAGGTCTTCAACTGGAAAGGATTATGGGCCGAAGAAGCAGCGCTTCGTCTATCATTGTAATTTAAGAGCGGATTAGCTTGTAAGATATTTATATTTGTAAAGAGATTTCGGCCATTCGTTCCGTATTTTCTTTACATGCGTATTCGTTCTCACGACGCAGCGATCTTGCTAAGAAAACTATTGTACACGAAAAACTATTGTTCATTAAAATATACTTATCTATTTCAAATTCCAAATTTGTACCACATGTCCATGCACACGTATGGACAAATAGACTACATGTATTAGACTTTTGGTCTGCTTCGTTTCCTTATGTTTGTTACACATATACTCAAAAACAGTATACTCTTTTCTAAATGGATTCAGAATTTAAATGGATTTAAAATATAACTATAACTACCATAAAGTTATGGTATAGAAGTATAAGACAAAAAACCAATAATAATTACACCTCCTACCGTCTTTCAGTAAAAATAAAATATCTATTTGTACAGTTTAACAAATTACTGTATATAAAATATTTATGAGGAGTGACCTTAACAAAACATTAACTGTTAAGTATTTAAAATAAATAAGAGTAAAGCTGTACTTACAGTTATATTAAGAAAATCAATTAATTGAAATAGCCAGTGATGTACTGAGAGTGCCGGTTGATGCCATAAACTAGCTCCATTTAATCCAAACGCTAGCTTCATTCTCTGTAAAATTTAATGTAAATTAATATTCTATACAAAAGACTATAGAAGGTAAGCCTGGAGAACAAGAAGCCCTCACAAATATTGGAATGCTAATCTGTATATAAATCAGTAGATTCGGGAAGCATCGCGGAGTCTAAGTAATTTAGTCGTTTAATTTTGAGTTTATAGCTCTAAAACTGTAGAAAATACCCAATTTGCCATGCCCTCTTTGGGCGTAGATATATCCAACAAATGTTATTGTTCTCGGGATGTCAACCCAAGTATATATTCAAAATTTCAACTGTCGAGCATCAATAGTGCTCAAGATTTATAGCCAGATGCGATTTGCATTCCCCAGTGGGCATAGATATATAATTTTTTCATCAATCTTTATAAGATCTTACGTTCCGAAATTTCTCGCTAGCACTCTTACTGACAGGGTTCCGGACACACAGAAAATGTATTTTTCGATTTGTAGTGGGTGTATCTTTATATATCTGTATGTGTATCTTTATATTCCGACAGTATACGTTCCAAATTTCAGTCTAGCTTCAATAGCGGCGAAACGGGTTGCTTTCATTCGGACAGACGAGCAGACGTACAGCAAGACGGACATTGCACAAATCCAATATACTCATTTCACTTTCGTGAATGAGTATAATAACATACAAATAAATGATTAGTGGATGTGTATATCTGGCTATGCTTATAAACAAAATGAAATTGATCAAGAATAGATATACTTTATAGGGCTTGCCACGGGCTCTTTTGACTGTTACATACAGAAATATTAGGCACGGAATTCCCATTTTGAATGCAAGAAAATACGAACCTTATCTTTAAAATAATCAGAATATCAGGACTAATATTAATATTGGGTAGTCGAAAAAGTCTTTATATATTTCTAATCAAACTTCAACTCATTTTTTGTATATTTATAATTAATTTTATTGAACCAAATAAAAACCATTTTGGTACCTTTGGCCATTTTTCCGCTAGAGACATTATTCCATCAGTGTAAAACTTTTTTTCTCGAAAAACTGCGGCAAGTAATTTTCACAGGCTTCTCTTGAAGCCAACTTTACTTCATTAAGGGAGTTCCGCATTGACCGAAACAAATGGTAGTCCGATGGTGGAAGGTCAGGGCTATATGGTGGATGCATCAAAACTTCCCAAAACCAAAACTTCAGTTATGGCCGTTTTTTTTTCGATTGCTTGCTTTAATGTCATCTGTTATTGACAGCAAAGTGTATAATCAATCGTTCGACCAGGCTGGAGCAGCTCATAGTGATGGGTTTGCGACCATTTGTTGAGCTCCACCACGCTTCCACCATGCTCTTTTTCGCACTTCATTGTCGTATTAGATTCACTTTTCGTCTCCTGTTACCATTCGCTTCAGAAATGTCTCGATTTCATTTCGTTTCAGCAAAGAAACGCAGATGTCAATTCGGCCCATTAAATTTTTCACAGGCAATTCATGTGGTACCCAAAGATCGAGCTTCTTTTTGTAGCCAGCCTTTTTTAAATGGTTCAAACCAGTTTGATGATCAATGCTTAGTTCTTTGGTGATGTCATGGCAGCTTACGTGACGGTCCTGGTCAATATTTTCCATAATTTCATCGACTTTTTCAACGATAGGTCGACCAGAGCGAAGTGCATCTTTCACATCGAAATTTCCAGAACGGTGTAGTATGTATGTCAAATAAGCATATGCCCACAGTATTGTACAGTATACAATACATCAAGTGGTCATATGCCCAACTTAAAGTAAGAGTATCATACTCATAACATAGTGACACTTTGTCGCTATGCATAAACATACATAAGGCGAGCACAAAGATAAACAACTGAAATACGATCAGCCACTTATGTATATGTGGACTGACCAGCACCGTGGGATATGCCGAGTCTGCACTTTAACTAAGCCATATGCCGCCTGCCTAATGTATATGCCATATGCATATACATATATACAAGCATACTACTCTCTCCCGTTCTGTCGCTGCATTCAGCGAACCATTCTTGTGCTACACGAACTGATACAGCATTCATGTGTGAAAATAATGAAGAAATTCGCTATATTTTGAAATTTTTTGTATGCAAAGGGGAACCAATGAAATTTGTGAAGTTTACGACAAATTTCATTGGTTCCCCTTTGCATACAAAAAATTTCAAAATATAGCGAATTTCTTCATTATTTTCACACATTTTTGAACAGCTGTAACTTTTTTTCAACTTCTCCGAATTTATTTTTTATGTTTTTTGGTTAAATGAAGCTTAAAACGTCACTTGTCCAACACCATATGACACAATGTGCTTGGTAGCACTGGAGATAGACGACTCCAACGACATCTATTGACAAAATACGTTAAGACTTTTTCAACTACCCAATATATTCAAAATATTTATATGCACTACCAAAATTACCTAAAATATAATTACATTACCTTTAAACGTTTTTCTGGTTTCTTTTTAATTTCAGCTACAACTGAGATAATTTCACGACGATTATTCGTCACTCTCTTTTCCTCGGAAATATTGCAAATTATACGCACTAAATTGTTGTCGATTTCATCGCTCCATGCGGTAGTTATATCCTTTAACACTTGTCCTATAAGAAATAAATAAATAAAAAAAATAAAATGTTATCTAAAATAATATTTATAAAAATTTTTTAATCATTAAAGCAATAGTCGAGCGCAACCAAAATTTTAAGTTATACCTGTTCGAGTTATTGTCATGAAAGATACTCAAAATATAACAGGATTCATACAAAATATCAATGCTGCAATTCTACTACTCACCTTAACTGTGAAACCTCACCCTGGCTAAATGCCTCACCCACACGAGCAATAATACTCTAACAAAAGTTAAAAAATTAGTAACTTTCTGTTTTAAAATTGTCTTTAAGTGCGCAGCAGCTTTTTAGTCTTTATTGTGGCAAATTAACTTTTTCCTACATTTACGCTACGTTTACAATCATTACCTCTGTAAACAAATTTCAACTCATTATCATTACTCATCTACACCATACATCTGATTAAACACAATACTCCACTAACTTTTGTAACATTTATTAACTCGTCGTCATAGAATTTACACCAGTGTTATAAGTTCCAAAGAATGTAACACTAAAGTCTGAAAAAAAAAATCTTATATATAAACAAGTAAGATAACTCTAGTCGGGGGTACCCGACTGGGAGATTCCTTGAACCCCTTCCGATCTGCGTTCAAACAAGAATATACATTTAAAATTTCACATCTCTAACTTTTGTGGTTACCGAGTTCGCTGAGTTCATACGGACGGACGGAAAAACAGACATTGCTATATTGACTCAGCTCGTCTCCCTGATCAAGAATATATGTATATACTTTATGGGTTCTGACACGCCTCCTTCTGCCTGTTACATAAATTTTCACAAAACCATGATTTTCCATACAAATTCAAATTACATGTAAAAAACTCTAGTCGGGAGTGCCCGACTAGGATTCCCTGAACCCCGTGCGAATTATAACAAAATTCAAGCAGTGTCAGTTGCAAGTGTTGTGATCCTTAGAACAGACAAGAATGCTCGCATTCGAATGTCTCAAAGTATGTGTACACATGCTGTAAGGCGGCTTACATCGCAAGCCACCTCACAATCAAAAGTTTTGTAGTTATAGTTGGTAGTTGTTAGGATTTTGTAATAGGTTAGGTTTATAGTTTATAAGGGAGATAGCTGAAGTTTGTAGATAATAAGAATTTTGGTAGTCGATAAGAGAAATTTATGAATTTGTAGTTAGTAAGAAATAGGTTAATTTATTAGTTAATAAGCGAAGCACATGAATTGCTAGTCAATAAGAAAATAGGTTAAAGCTTAGTGGTGAAGCGGCGCTGTGGGGAGTTGTGTCGCCAAACTTCGCGAGCGAGTTGAGCGCGAGGAGAGAATTAATTCGTTTTCGGCACGCGACGCAGAAGGTCAAAGAAAGAAAAAAGAGAAAGAAATTTGGCACGCGCCAACAGAGAGAAAAAAACGTGAGTAGCGCTGCGGCTGGGCCGCATAACTAACATTGTAAAAAGGTAGTCTAAATGTAAAAGTAATTCAAGAAAAAAAAAAGTAATAACAACAGATGGAAGAGAACAAATTGCGTTTTCTCTCGGTAGTATAATCTGATTATAACCACTAAAATCCAACCCCACATTACCCTCCCCTCTGGTCTCGATCTGTCGGCGTGGCGAGTCCCGCTGATAGACAGAGCCAAAGGAGAAGTAGCCCACTAATCACGGTAGCTAAGAACGAGGCTAGCTCCCGTTCGCCGCGTGGATAACCCCGGCAAAAAGAATCGATGTGGTTTGGAGAGAGCCGGTGCGGAGACGCCTCACTAAAACTAACTTTACAAGTGGCGCCCGAGCAGGGACCCTGGTACTAACAAAGGGGCGTGGCATATTCGCGGCGTAAAGACCCGCGCATATGCCCAAATAAAGGTGTTGGTAGATTAGAGCATAACACATTAAAATACGCCTATACCCTAACCTACTCTTTTACCGCGACGCGATTGGCCGTCGCACAATCGAGAGCGGCGAAGATAGCGGGATCGCGAATGGTGCGAGCGCAACGGCGCCAAAAGTACAGCCTGCAGCGTGCAGAGAGCGGGCAAGCAAGACACGCGAGCGGGCGAGAAAAAAAATAGGCACATGCAAAAAAAAATAAAATAAATAAAATAAAAATAAAACAAGTAAGAACGTTGCAGTCGGGCGCAACCGACTGCGTGATACTCTGTTCCCATAGGGGCTTCTGGCATATTACATTTTAAAGTTTATCTTAATTTGTTAAAGTCGCCGCTCGAATTAGCTTCTGACTTAAAATAACTATATATTTATTAAAATTCTATAAATATATATATGTAAATGAGTAAAATTTTTATAAATTATGGCTCGCTTCAATCGTTTGTATGAATATGATGATTTTATAAGCTAGACAAAAAATATAACTGCACCATGCATTTTATAATTTTTATGCAAAGCAGTCTGTTAACTTAAGAGTTGTCTGTTAATTTGAAAGTGTGATTGATTTTCTTTACATAACCAATTGAGTCTTTTAACAGTGCCACTTGGGATCGTCTGAAGCATTGCCAACATACGAAAATAACGAAATAACTGACCTAGGCTATGGAGAACTATATTAATATTAGATGGTCAATTATTTAAATATTAAATTGAAATACATATATTTGTTTGTCTCTTACAATTTTTTCTGCCTACTTAGCAAGAAATTAAGCTTATTTATGTAGGCGGTACATGCTTATTGCAGTTTAGCGCCACCTACCGGATTATTCTTGTGATGGTGATTCTGCTGCAATTTTAACTCAAGAGCTCTGCAAAATAAAATTCCAATTTGCCACGCCCCCAGTGGTCGTAGACAAGTTATTTTTGGCCAATTCTTAGAAGGAGTCTAAATTGACGTAACAGCAAAATTTGGAAGCTTACCTTCAAAAAATGTGGAAATTACAGGGTATTTTTCGGTGCGCCACGCCCTAAAGGGGCGTAACAATTATTTTTAGGTCATCGATAGAGGAGGTCACCAGTAACTCAATTAGCCAATTTTGAAGCTTCTAGCTCTAAAACTTTAGGAGATATAAAAGGAAATTTTGTGCAAAATCTAGATATTCAGATCCGATTTGCCACACCCCCAATTAGCGTAGACTCGTTATTTTTGGCCAATCTTTGGAAGTAGTCGAAGGTAACATAAATGCCAATTTGGAAGCTTACGTTCGAAAAATGTGGAAATTACAGGATATTTTTCGGTGTGCCACGCCCTAAAGGGGCGTAACTTTTATTTTTGGGTCATCGATAAAGGAGGTCACCAGAAACTCAACTAACCAATTTGAAGCTTCTAGCTCTATAACTTTAGGAGATATAAACTTTTGCGGTTTGCCACGCCCCCTATGAGCGTAGACATATACGCCATATCTTTTTGATCGTGGGCTGTCAACGCGAGTATGTATTCCAAATTTCAAGTCTCTAGCATCAATAGTGCTCGAGATATAGAAGAATATGTATAAATCACTATATAGTCAGATCCGTATTGCCACGCCCCCAAGGGGCGTGGATATATAATTTTTTCATCGATCTTTTTAGGATCTTAACAGTAACGTACATGCCAAATTTGGGCATTCTAGCTCTAAAACTGTAGAAGATACAGTTTTACCCGATTTGCCACGCCCCCAATGGGCGTAGATATATCCGCCATACCTTTTTGATCTTGGCTTGTCAACGCGAGTATACGTTCCAAATTTCAACTCTCTAGCACTTCAACTAACAGGGTTTCTGACATACCGGAAAATGCATTTTCCGATTTGCCACGCCCCTAGTGGGCGTATCGGGAAAATCTTAACACTTTATAATTCGAGGGTATACACGAGTATATGTTCCAAATTTCAACTCTCTAGCTTCAATAGCGTCGAAATGGTTTGCGTTCATACGGACAGACGGACAAGACGGACATTGCACAAAACCAATATACTCTTTTTCCCTTTGGGAACAGAGTATAAAAAAAATAATATAATGGCCAAGGGCCAAGGAACGGATGAACAGTGGAACGAGTGTTTTTTTTTGTGTTTTTTTTTTTGACAAAAAATATATATATAAAAGCCAAGGACCAAGTGACAGTGAAAGTAGTTTTTTTTTTGAGTGAAAAGAAAATCCAAGCGCCAAAGACAATCAAAAAACAAGTAAGAACGTTGCAGTCGGGCGCAACCGACTGCGTGATACTCTGTTCCCATAGGGGCTTCTGGCATATTACATTTTAAAGTTTATCTTAATTTGTTAAAGTAGCCGCTCGAATTAGCTTCTGACTCAAAATAACCATATATTTATTAAAATTCTGAAAATATATATATGTAAATGAGTAAAACTTTTATAAATTATGGCTCGCTTCAATCGTTTGTATGAATATGATGATTTTATGAGCTAGACAAAAAAATATAACTGCACCATGCATTTTATAATTTTTATGCAAAGCAGTCTGTTAACTTAAGAGTTGTCTGTTAATTTGAAAGTGTGATTGATTTTCTTTACATAACCAATTGAGTCTTTTAACAGTGCCACTTGGGATCGTCTGAAGCATTGCCAACATACGAAAATAACGAAATAACTGACCTAGGCTATGGAGAACTATATTAATATTAGATGGTCAATTATTTAAATATTAAATTGAAATACATATATTTGTTTGTCTCTTACAATTTTTTCTGCCTACTTAGCAAGAAATTAAGCTTATTTATGTAGGCGGTACATGCTTATTGCAGTTTAGCGCCACCTACCGGATTATTCTTGTGATGGTGATTCTGCTGCAATTTTAACTCAAGAGCTCTGCAAAATAAAATTCCAATTTGCCACGCCCCCAGTGGTCGCAGACAGGTTATTTTTGGCCAATTCTTAGAAGGAGTCTAAATTGACGTAACAGCAAAATTTGGAAGCTTACCTTCCAAAAATGTGGAAATTACAGGGTATTTACAGGGCTTCTAGCTCTAAAACTTTAGGAGATATAAAAGGAAATTTTGTGCAAAATCTAGATATTCAGATCCGATTTGCCACGCCCCCAATTGGCGTAGACTCGTTATTTTTGGCCAATCTTTGGAAGTAGTCGAAGGTAACATAAATGCCAAATTTGGAAGCTTACGTTCAAAAAATGTGGAAATTACAGGGTATTTTTCGGTGTGCCACGCCCTAAAAGGGCGTAACTTTTATTTTTGGGTCATCGATAAAAGTGGTCACCAGTAACTCAACTAGCCAATTTGAAGCTTCTAGCTCTAAAACTTTAGGAGATATAAACTTTTGCGGTTTGCCACGCCCCCTATGGGCGTAGATATATCCACCATATCTTTTTGATCGTGGGTTGTCAACGCGAGTATGTATTCCAAATTTCAAGTCTCTAGCATCAATAGTGCTCGAGATATAGAAGAATATGTATAAATCACTATATAGTCAGATCCGATTTGCCACGCCCCCAAGGGGCGTGGATATATAATTTTTTCATCGATCTTTTAAGGATCTTAACAGTAACTTACATGCCAAATTTGGGCATTCTAGCTCTAAAACTGCAGAAGATACAGTTTTACCCGATTTGCCACGCCCCCAATGGGCGTAGATATATCCGCCATACCTTTTTGATCTTGGGTTGTCAACGCGAGTATACGTTCCAAATTTCAACTCTCTAGCACTTCAACTAACGGGGTTTCTGACATACCGGAAAATGCATTTTCCGATTTGCCACGCCCCTAGTGGGCGTATCGGGAAAATCTTAACACTTTATAATTCGAGGGTATACACGAGTATATGTTCCAAATTTCAACTCTCTAACTTCAATAGCGTCGAAATGGTTTGCGTTCATACGGACAGACGGACAAGACGGACATTGCACAAAACCAATATACTCTTTTTCCCTTTGGGAACAGAGTTTAACAAGTAAGAACGTTGCAGTCGGGCGCAACCGACTGCGTGATACTCTGTTCCCATAGGGGCTTCTGGCATCTTACATTTTAAAGTTTATCTTAATTTGTTAAAGTCGCCGCTCGAATTAGCTTCTGACTCAAAATATCTATGTATTTATTAAAATTCTAAAAATATATATATGTAAATGAGTAAAATTTTTATAAATTATGGCTCGCTTCAATCGTTTGTATGAATATGATGATTTTATGAGCTAGACAAAAAAATATAACTGCACCATGCATTTTATAATTTTTATGCAAAGCAGTCTGTTAACTTAAGAGTTGTCTGTTAATTTGAAAGTGTGATTGATTTTCTTTACATAACCAATTGAGTCTTTTAACAGTGCCACTTGGGAATCGTCTGAAGCATTGCCAACATACGAAAATAACGAAATAACTGACCTAGGCTATGGAAAACTATATTAATATTAGGTGGTCAATTATTTAAACATTAAATCCAAATACATATATTTATATGTCTCTTACAATTTTTTCTGCCTACTTAGCAAGAAATTAAGCTTATTTATGTAGGCGGTACATGCTTATTGCAGTTTAGCGCCACCTACCGGATTATTCTTGTGATGGTGATTCTGCTGCAATTTTAACTCAAGAGCTCTGCAAAATAAAATTCCAATTTGCCACGCCCCCAGTGGTCGTAGACATGTAATTTTTGGCCAATTCTTAGGAGTCTAAATTGACGTAACAGCAAAATTTGGAAGCTTACCTTCCAAAAATGTGGAAATTACAGGGTATTTTTCGGTGCGCCACGCCCTAAAGGGGCGTAACAATTATTTTTGGTCATCGATAAAGGAGGTCACCAGTAACTCAATTAGCCAATTTTGAAGCTTCTAGCTCTAAAACTTTACGAGATATAAAAGGAAATTTTGTGCAAAATCTAGATATTCAGATCCGATTTGCCACGCCCCCAATTAGCGTAGACTCGTTATTTTTGGCCAATCTTTGGAAGTAGTCGAAGTTAACATAAATGCCAATTTGGAAGCTTACGTTCGAAAAATGTGGAAATTACAGGATATTTTTCGGTGTGCCACGCCCTAAAGGGGCGTAACTTTTATTTTTGGTCATCGATAAAGGAGGTCACCAGAAACTCAACTAACCAATTTGAAGCTTCTAGCTCTATAACTTTAGGAGATATAAACTTTTGCGGTTTGCCACGCCCCCTATGAGCGTAGACATATACGCCATATCTTTTTGATCGTGGGCTGTCAACGCAAGTATATATTTTAAATTTCAAGGCTATATAAATCACTATATAGTCAGATCCGATTTGCCACGCCCCCAGTAGGCGTGGATATATAATTGGATACATTTTTTCATTGATATTTATAGGATCTTAATAGTAACTTACTAGCCAAATTTGGGCATTCTAGCTCTTAAACTGTAGAAGATACAGTTTTACCCGATTTGCCACGCCCCCAATGGGCGTAGATATATCCGCCATACCTTTTTGATCTTGGCTTGTCAACGCGAGTATACGTTCCAAATTTCAACTCTCTAGCACTTCAACTAACAGGGTTTCTGACATACCGGAAAATGCATTTTCCGATTTGCCACGCCCCTAGTGGGCGTACCGGGAAAATCTTAACACTTTATAATTCGAGGGTATACACGAGTATGTGTTCCAAATTTCAAGTCTCTAGCTTCAATAGCGTCGAAATGGTTTTCGTTCATACGGACAGACGGACAGACGGACAGACGGCCAGACGGCCAGACGGACAGACGGACAGACGGACGGACAGCAAGACGGACATTGCACAAAACCAATATACTCTTTTTCCCTTTGGGAACAGAGTATAAAAAACGAGGTACGCCAAGGAAAAAGAAAAAAAAACACAAAACTTGTAGAATGGAAACAGGTGAGTGCCAAAATCTGGGGGTGGGCGCACGCTGGGTATATCACCGGTGCAAGGAGGAGCTGATAGCCATAACCCAAGAGTTTGGGTTGGGGAGCCACGGCCACGGAGAAGGTTGTCCACGTTCATCCAGAGTGGTGGCCACTCAGCGGAGGTCTGGGCTCGGTTAGTAGAACTGGAGGCACGATATGCCAAAGGGCCGGAGCCATGTCTGGGAAGCGCGTCGTCGTGTGTCGGCGGCCGAGCTCACCAGAAATCCGAACCTGATCTGCGGGAAGCTCAACTGAGAGACTTTCCCGGCTCCGTCGTGGAAACTGACCGTCCCGACGATGAGTGGCAGGTCCGAGGTTCAAAGGAGCGGGGTACGGGAGAATCCCAGGGTTGACGGCGAGGTCAAAGGACCGTCGCCGGCCCTGGCTAGCAGTCGACATGTTCCCGCGTCCCATTCAAGATATGAGAGGAGCCCGCCCAGGTGCATAGCAGAGCAGGTCAGAAAGTGGGGAATGATGTATGACGGAGAGTCAGACCCACTCGGGTTTTTAGAGATCCTGGAAGAGCGAGCCATCACATATGGCATCGATCTCGACCGGATGCCTAGAGTAGTGAGCGAGGCGCTCGTAGATAAGGCCGCTAGGTGGTTCCTTACCAGCGGGTTGAGAGACGGATCCTGGGCCGATTTCAGAAGTGGATTTTTGGACTTCTTCCTTCCGCCGCAATACATGGAACGACTCGAAGACCAGATTCGTTCGCGTCGGGAGGGGGAAAGGTTCAAAGACTATCTGCTAGAGATAAGGCTGATGATGCGCCACGCTGCCTATAGTCCAGCGCAGTTGTATAGGGTGTACGAGAATGCTGCACCTGAGTACAGGCTGTATGTGAGGCGAAACGATTTCTCGTCTCTTGCGCAGCTGACTCAGATGGCGGCGGAGTCCGAAAATGTGAGGAATCAAGGAAGGGCCCTGGAGAGGGACACTGCGTTCAGTCGGACGAAACCGACTTGGACAAAACCAGCGGAGGGCCGGCCCGACAACCCATTCCGCTCGCAGCCAACGACATACCGTGCTGGAGCGCCGGGAGGGGGAGCCCCGGTGGCGCCGGTGCCGATGTCGGCGGAGGCGGCTCACCAGATGGTGACACACCAGAGGGGATCTGGGTCTGAGTCGCGTCGAATTTGCTACAGATGTGCACAGGGAATGTCCCAACGCACAGGTCACGTTTTGCCGTCGTTGTGGGAGGATCGGGAGGAGCACGCAGGAGTGTTGCCATCGCACGACTACGGGAAACGGGCAAGGGCGTCCCCCGCAGGGGCGGGGCGACGCCAACTAAACAGTGATGAGGTGGAGAGGTTCCCTTTAGTAGTGGAAGGGGGGAGAATCGTCGCGAAAGTGGAGATTGCTGGCCGGCGTATGAACGCCACAATCGACTTTTTGGCCACGCGCAGCTTCATGAGCGAAGACTGCGTACGCAAGAGGGCGGTTCAATGAGAGGTACAGGACATGCAGTGCCGAATCAAACTGGCTGACGGATCGTCGTTGGAGGTGAAACAGGTGATGAGAGTGGACGTGAATCTCGCCGGGAAAGTGGTGCGGATGACGATGCTCATCATGCCGACCATGCTGGACCAGGTGATCTTAGGGATGGATTTCTTGTGCGCGATAGGCACGACAGTGCGTTGCGGCAACGCGAAATTAACGATGAGGACGGAGGAGGTGCCGCCAGTGACCAGATCCGCCCCCTTTGCGCAAGGTCCGTCGACAGAGAGCGCTCCTGCGTCTGAAGGACAGGAGAAGCTCGCTCGACGGCGAGCGCAAGGAGGGAAGAGGAGGTCGGATCCTGGAGTGCCAGGTGGAGAGTCAAGGGCAAAGCAGCAGAACGTGGCGACGAAAGGAGAGTCGACACTTGAAGGACAAGACGTGTCGCTAGATAGCGCGCCGTTCGGGGAACGGGCGTCGCTTGCTCGACAACGGGCTCGGCCAAAGGCGGATTCGGATAAAGGAACCGAGCCTCGAAACATAGGTGCGCCGGCGACAGGGTCGACGGTGGAGGACGAAAAGTTATCAGTAGCGAGGGAACGCCCACCGGGGCAGAGGCTACAGAGACAGAGGAGGAGGAGGGAGCTGGGTCTCCCTCGGAAGGTGCCGAGTGGCCAGCGGATCTAGAAGAGGAACTCCGGGAGTTCCTTGAGACAGAGCTGACGCTCTTTGAGAACCTTGAAGGGACGACAAGCCACTGAAGCAACGGTACTATCCCAAGAATCCGGCCATGCGAAAGGTGATTGACGAGCAGGTGGATGAGCTGATTCGAGTAGGGGCCATTGCACCATCGAGAAGTCCGCACAGTGCACCAACAGTCTTAGTCAAGAAGAAGACTGGAGATTGGCGTATGTGCGTGGACTACCGACAGCTCAATGTCCACTCGATTCCAGATGCTTATCCTGTTCCCAGGATCAATCACATCTTGGAGAGGTTGCGCCATGCTCGATTCATATCCACGCTGGATCTGAAGAGCGGTTACTGGTAGATACCTATGGCGGCGGACAGCAGAGAATGTACCGCATTCACCGTGCCAGGAAGGGGTCTGGTTCAATGGCGGGTGATGCCATTTGGTTTTCATTCGGCTGGTGCAACGTTCCAGAGAGCACTGGATACGGTCATCGGACCTGAAATGGAGCCCCATGCGTTCGCATATTTGGATGACATCGTGGTGATAGGCGCCACGAAGGAGCAACACGTGGCAAACTTGAAGGAGGTGTTTCGTCGACTGAGAGTTGCGAACCTCAAAGTGAACCGAAAGAAGTGCAGTTTCTTCAGGGAAAGGCTGGCGTATCTGGGACACGTAATCAGCGGGGAAGGAATCTGCACTGATCCGGCGAAGGTCGAGGCGATACGGAAACTCCCAGCTCCTAGCAACTTAAAGGAGCTGCGGCAGTGCTTGGGGATGGCGTCCTGGTATCGGCGATTCGTACCAAACTTCGCATCGCTGGTCCAGCCAATGACGTCACTCCTTAAGAAGGGCCAAAGGTGGGCTCAAGGAGCTCAAGGAGAGCTTGACGACGGCGCCCGTTCTGGCGTGTCCCGACTTCGCGATCAAATTTGTCTTCCAGACTGACGCCAGCGATTATGGTCTCGGGGCGGTACTGACGCAGACAGTCGAGGATCAGGAATGGGTGATAGCATATGCCAGTCGTAAGTTGTTGAAGGCAGAAATAAACTATTCGACCACAGAGAAAGAGTGTCTAGCGATCGTATGGGCAATCAGGAAGATGCGATGCTATCTCAAGGGTTATAGGTTCGACGTGGTGACGGATCCCCTCGCTTTAAAGTGGCTCAACTCGATAGAAAGCCTCACCGGCAGGATCGCTCGGTGGGCGCTGGAACTACAGCAGTTCCAGTTCGACGTTCATTATCGCCGAGGGAAGTTGAGTATGGTGGCCGACGCCTTTCCCCGCCAACCTCTGGAGATCTGCCAACGAGCAGTGGTGGCTGGGCCCCCTGCGGATGGATCGCGAGGATGCACGAGAGGATCGCCAAGGAACCAGAGAAGTTTACAGACTACGTGGAGGAAAATGGACAGCTATATCGGAATCTAGGACATCGTGAGGACATTCGTGTGCGATAACGGAGTGCAGTTCACGAGCAGGAATTTTCGGTCATTCATGGAATCGTTGGGAGTGGGGAACTTCAGTACAGCGCCCCATACTGTCCTCAGGAAAACCCCGGAGAGAACGAACCGCACGGTGAAGACCATGATAGCGCAATTCATCGATGGCCATCAAAGTTCATGGGATGAACTGCAGCCCGAGATAACGCTAGCGGTCAATTCCAGTGTGGCGGATTCCACCGGGTTCAGCCCGTCGTTCTTAATGCTGGGTCGGGAGCCACGCATGCCGGCACGACGAGGTCACTCCCGGATCAGCGACGAGGGAACTCAGCCCGAATTCCAGGGAGACGAGACTGAAGGAGATCTTCACGATAGTGCGCAGCAACTTACAACGAGCCTCAAAGAATCAAGGGCGACATTATAACTTACGTCGACGCGAGTGGAGGCCGGCGTTGGGATCGTCGGTGCTGTTGCGACAGCATCAACTCTCCAATGCGGCGGAAGGATTCGCTGCGAAGCTGGCACCCAAGTTTGACGGACCTTACAAGGTCGTCAAATTCATCTCCCCCAACGTCGTGCGCATAGCGAAAGAGGGCGAGCGTAAGAGGAGGGTGGCCAACATCTCGCAACTGAAGCAGTTCTACAGAGAGGGCAATGAGCATGACGCAGAAACCGAGGATGATGGCGATGAAAGGGGAATCGGCGAAAGAAGGCGAATCGTAGATTAATTGAAATTCTTTGTAACAATACTAAGTAACCCTAATAATAACATCTTACGAGTAGTTTATTAGCCGCATCCGTAGACCAGACTCACAAAATATAGGTAGAATCTAATTACCACATGAATGTCATTTACAGATGGATCAGGAATTTGTAGTAACCACCTTTGAGCCGGCGACCAGCGACGAGGAAGGGCGCCCGCTATTTCGCCAGCGCTTCGAAGGGGCTAACCTCGAGGTGGACCGAGATAGCGTGTTCCCCCGCATCAGCATCCGATACACGCCGGGGACGGTCCAAAATCGTCGCGCGCCAGAGGATCCCCACCCAACCGAAAGGCGGGTAGCGGAGGAGGAGCGGCCGCGCAGACGCAAGCGCAGACGGCCCAGGCGCAGGGCCCGCACACCTTGCGCGCGTGACCCCAGCTCTGGCGAGCCCGTCTGCCAGCGGATGAGGATGCACGACCTCGACGAGCGCTACCCGGGTTCCCTAAGGCGCATGGAAGGAGTCGAAGGTGCCGGGCGCGACGAAGGAGCGACCGAAGCTCGCCAAGAGAAGCCGGCGTTGACGGAAACGGAGGACCAGTTGCTGGAAGAGATGGTCGACATCCTCGATGGATGGGAGCCGGACCTAAGCAACTGGTTCCCGGAACCGCTAGATCCAGACCCAGAAATATGCACATTGATCCCCACAGACTGGCAGGTGTACCCCCGGGGCACCATCTTAGACCAGTCGATGGTGGACTTTCTGCGGAAGGAGATTGAGACGCGGCACCGACGACACAGGCGCACGCGATTTCGTGTAGCCGCGAGTGGCGCGGACTACAATGTAACGGTGACGGTCACCGGAAGAGTGGTCGTCTCGTTGCTAGAGTAAGGGGGGTGTAAGGCGGCTTAAATCGCAAGCCACCTCACAATCAAAAGTTTTGTAGTTATAGTTGGTAGTTGTTAGGATTTTGTAATAGGTTAGGTTTATAGTTTATAAGGGAGATAGCTGAAGTTTGTAGATAATAAGAATTTTGGTAGTCGATAAGAGAAATTTATGAATTTGTTGTGAGTAAGAAATAGGTTAATTTATTAGTTAATAAGCGAAGCACATGAATTGCTAGTCAATAAGAAAATAGGTTAATTTTGTAGTGAGTAAGGGAAAGATTTAAATATTTGATTTAAATTTAAAGTCAATCGGCTCAGATGCGCGCCGACGAGCGGCGATGCAACTCTGCACAGCATGGTGAAAGCTCAGTGGTGAAGAGCGGCGCTGTGGGGAGTTGTGTCGCCAAACTTCGCGAGCGAGTTGAGCGCGAGGAGAGAATTAATTCGTTTTCGGCACGCGACGCAGAAGGTCAAAGAAAGAAAAAAGAGAAAGAAATTTGGCACGCGCCAACAGAGAGAAAAAAACGTGAGTAGCGCTGCGGCTGGGCCGCATAACTAACATTGTAAAAAGGTAGTCTAAATGTAAAAGTAATTCAAGAAAAAAAAAAGTAATAACAACAGATGGAAGAGAACAAATTGCGTTTTCTCTCGGTAGTATAATCTGATTATAACCACTAAAATCCAACCCCACATTACCCTCCCCTCTGGTCTCGATCTGTCGGCGTGGCGAGTCCCGCTGATAGACAGAGCCAAAGGAGAAGTAGCCCACTAATCACGGTAGCTAAGAACGAGGCTAGCTCCCGTTCGCCGCGTGGATAACCCCGGCAAAAAGAATCGATGTGGTTTGGAGAGAGCCGGTGCGGAGACGCCTCACGTGTTCCTCGACCTGCGACACTACCGAGTAGAGACATCCAGTAGTTTGGACGAAGCTAGTTCCCGTCTGTCGGGTGGATGAACCCCCGGCACATGTACAGTAGAGCTAATACTAACAAACCAACCCTTTCGCTCCCTTTAACTAGAGTCCCAGCAAAACTACAAATTTCTTGTAAGGATCGGCCTTGGTCAGATTGAGACCTACCCCGGCTGTGGAAACTAACTTTACAATGCATAGGATAAATGCGTCACTGACCTAACGGTGCCGGGCTGCTGGTCACATGTTGCAATTGACAAAATGTTTAATAATAGCTGCTATACTTAATGGATTTCAATGAAATTTTCAGCATTTGATCTACATATTATATTGAATATTTGTCAATTGACTAAAATGGCAAACTCTTTCACAAATTGGCTTTGTTTGCAACTAACCTCCCATTTAAAGAATTTGGTAAAATTTGGAGCTTATATTCAAAATATAACAAAAATCAAAATTGTATAAAATATAAATAAAGCTAAATGAACAAATTTGGTCCCTATAGCCTCAAAGATGTACGAGAAAGAATTTAAAAACTTTTCGATAAGGTTTTAAGACAATGACATTTTTTTTTTTTTTTAAACAAACGCTGCTGTACGGGAATCTACAAAAAAAAATTCAAGTCTCTTAAAGGTTCTGAGATCGACGCTTTCATACATACGGACAGTCAGACGGACAGGGCTAAATCGTCTCCCTGATCAAGAATATATATACTTTATGAGGTCTGCCACGCCCCCTCCTGCCTGTTACATACATTTTAACAAAACCATTATACCCTGATTTCCCATTTTCAATGGGTTCAGGGTATAAAAAAAATAATAATAGAAAAGATAAAAAATTTGTGGTGGATTACGCTGTTCTCAGCGTGTTATATAAATTTGCAGAAAGGTATGTATCATACCCTGAATTTCAATGGAACCGATTTCGATCAGACGCCTTTCTTAATTTAATTTATATAATCTTACCACAGTGATATACGTCAATCTCCTTTATTTGAATACAAAAATAGCTTATATTCTTGTCATTGTTAAGAGCAGTCGCCGAAAATAACCGGAATTCTTTGAATTTAAACTGCAGCTTTCCACGTTGAGATAATTGTGCTATCGTTTCGATCTCTTGAGCATCGGTGTAGACTACTATTACTCCATGCTTAACAGATAATTCAAAACTGCTCACAGTGTTTTCGTCATTTATTGTTGAAGAGTGTGGCTCCCACATTAATAAGTCGCTATTTATACGGTTATAAATTATTTCAAAAATTTCTTTAGATCTACAAAGAAAAAAATATGTTTTAAATTTAGTAAATCTGTTAGGATAGTAATTAAATTGTTCGTAATTCGTAGTAAGCAAAAAATATTTGTTTGTATTCTTATTAAAACTATAAATATATGTTTGTATTCTTATTAAAATACGACGAAGATAGATGAGACCGTTTTAATCAAAGATCATTAGTTCATTCATCTTTATAAATTATTCGTAAAAAAAGGAACTACAAATTTATGAATGAAATGTCCAATTAAAGTTTTAAAAATTAAATATAAAGTTTATTACAATTTTTGGAATCTGACTTTTATGTCTAGTCAAGACTTGTTTATAAATGTTTTTTCAACATTCACGAATGTGAATACGAAAGTTAAAAAGCAATTTATGAAAGAAAACGATTTATACTTCGATAGTAATATTATACATACATATGTACGTATAATTTAGTTAAGAGTGCTGCAGTTGCGCTCAAATAAAATTTGTTTGGTAATTGATTGTAAAGAAGTATCCCAATTATTATCGATAAAGAGCCACTTTCATCAATAAATCGTTTATCGTAATTTAGCACGTGCCCAGTGGACAGACGAAATAAATATGTATTTATGTAGCTTCTTTGAGGAAATTACCAAACGTATAAACCAATCGCGGGATACATGTTCTTACATACGTTTGATCACACAGACAAATGGACCGAAAGGTAAAAGAAGTTTTAAAATGTTTGTAAGTTTGCTAAAACTGAATCCAAAATATATACATATGTACATATTTGAGAGTAACACATTTACGAGTACCGCTATAAAACACGTAAGAACGTTTCAGTCGGGAGCTACCGACTTCATAATACTCATTCATTATTAAGAAACAGTTGAATCTTTTTTGGTAACTTAACTATTCCATTTTGGAGGCCTAGCATCTAAAACTTGCAATACATAGATTTTTCCAATTTGCGATATATATATACACAATATATAGATATATATATATTGTATATATTATATATATATATATATATATATATATATATATATATATATATATTATATTATTATATTATTATTATTATATTATATATATATATATATATTAATTATAAACTAATCATATTTATTTAATTTTCATCATTTAAAGGGTATTTTTAACCATGAATTTAAATGTAGGGAGTGTACGTAAACTTTATTTGCTTACTATATACGTTTATACGAACAGACGGACAGTAAGACAGACATTGCACAAGACCAAAATAGTCATTTCACTCTGTAAATACATAAATGTCAAAATAAGTTTTTAAAATCTTACGTTATTTTATACCTGTGAAACATTTTTGAATAAAATTAAAACTCGAATCAAAATACACTTACTCTATAACCATTTTAATGTCCGGAATAGAAGCCATAATTTTAATCTTGGATAATTCTTTGCAGCTTTCACAGAATTCGATAATTTCATCAGTATCTCCAGGCAAAAATAAATCACTTTTATCTAAAAAAAAATAACCAAAACATCTTTATAATTATAGCTCTCGGTATTGGCTTACTCTAGCAATTATGGGTTTGCTGATGGCAGTTGTTTTTCACTTTAAGGCTTTAATTAAACTATACAAAATTCCAGCTAGCTGCTCGTACGGCTATAAATATCGATAGGAATTTTACTTAAATGTTATTTCAAGACCCAAACTGACTTTTAGCGATCAAAACTTATTAACGCGCGTAACAATGATATCTAGATGGATTGGATTAATACGTTACATTGTGAGTTTTTGAGCCGTGAAAACAAGTAAAAATGCGATGGTCAGGGTTGATCAAATATATTTTTTTGGGAAGTCTCCAATAAAAAATGTAAGGATTTAAACTTTAAAGCTAATTAGAGGACGTCAACAAGTCACCTAAAATTCGGAGTGTTATATGTCATATATCTTCAAAGCATAAAAAAAAAACGTTTTTCACAAGGTAAACGGTATACTTTGTTCATTCGTTCCGTTTACTTAGTGAATAAACATAAATATGGTTACCTGAATTATGAAATCCTTCAATATGTGATGAATAGCCATATGAGCACTTAGAACTAAAAGGCGATTTCCCCTTTTGTATGGGGCAGTTTTCAATAGGACTTTCTTTTGCATCATTGTTGAAATATATTTTTAAGCAAATCCTAGAAAAAATAAATAAAGTTTATATAACACAAAAACATTATATGCACGAATGAGAATGAATGTGATTGAGTTAATTTATAGACTATGCTTTCGAGATTGCACAGGAAGTCATCATCATCATCGCTCTCAGATGTGACATCACTAGTTCTGCTAGTTTTGAATAAGGTAAATTCGAAACAAAATTTAAATTTTTTTTAAATAATTCGGCTTTTAAAGTTAGTTATCAAACCTTATAAGTACAAGTAAGAACGTTGCAGTCGGGAACTACCAATTCAAATGTCTCTAGCTTCAAAATTTACTACTATTTAGCGGCAAAATGGTTTTTGTTTATATAGGGCATTGCTCAAAACCAATATATTCATTTCACTTTCGTGAATGAGTTTAAAAACCATGTTGTATTTTCAGAATATGGTAGAAATTTTGAATTTGTCCAATTTGACAATTTGACACCGAATTCAAATGGTGAAAACCTATTTTAGCAAATTAAATGAAATAAATTTAGTTTGAATGCTAATTTACCATAGATATAAAGACAAGAATACATTGTCACATGGTGCTCAAATTAAGAAATTAAAGTATTCAGAGTTTTAAAATATTTGAATTATTCAGGCAAATAGAATTAGTGCCTTGAATACCTAATGGAAAAGGATCTGGTATAATGTGCAGTCCGTCTAAATACATACAATGTATATAAATAATTTTGTTTTAACTTTAAGCGAATAACCATCATAGTTGGTGAAGGGAAAAAACATGTAAAACTTGATAACATACATATATGATTAATGGTAATCAACGTTAATTTAATCTAAAATATGTGGAAAAAATGGAAATACTATTTAGAGGCATCTGATATTAATTGTAAGACCTGGAAACAAAGATATCTTTTTTGTTTTTATGTGCTTCGATCTTTGCTTGGCTTGAATCATTACTTATAAGCACTTTGACGGTATTTTAAATACATCCAGTCTTTGAAAAAGATTTTGTAATTGCAAAGATTTAATAGATTACTTACAAGTTTTTTTTTTATAGCAATTTCTCAAATCTATAAAATAAACGCTATAACTTACTTATCAAGCTCAGTTAAGTAATCCAATTTTTTATAGTAGGAACATTGCATGATTTTAATTTCGTTTCCATTTGAATCATCCTAAAAGAAATCGATATTGTGTAGAAAAAGTATTCATAAATGTTATTAAATTATTAAGGCAATTACAAAAGTAATAATTATTCGAAGATGTATATAAAATCTTACAAATTTATAATCAAAACTTATTCTACGTACGGGTGTGTCTATAGATTTTGGAGATCGACTGCGCCATACAAACGGACAAATTAACAATGACAATAATTAACAACTCTAGCTGGAGCTAGACATATGTACATACATACTTTACCGTCAGTTAATTTGCCTATATACAGTCTGTCAAGAATGAGTTGGCACACTGAAAAAAATATAATTTTTTGACTTTGGATGCAAATATCTAAGTCATTAATGCATACAATTTTTTTTTTAAATAGGAATCTGTTTAATATTATTTTATTAATTTAAATATAAAAATAGAAAACATAACATTTAATATGTCAAAAACAAATCAACAAAAACAAAGATCACTCAAAAATAACAGTGTCAATAATGTGTTGGCACACTAACAATCTATGCATCTTAACTTAAAACAAGTAAGAGTGCTCTAGTCGAGACTGCTCGACTAAAAGATACCCTGAACCCTGCGAAGATCTGATATTTTACGCTTCTTTTATATATACATATATCCAAACAACACATACACACACACACACATGCATACGCACGCACAAGCACTTGCTCTGCTACTGCGCAGTTTACGCAGCGACTGCGCGTGAGCAGCGCTTGGGCTGTAGTATGGGCAATATTATGGAAACTTTTTTGTTGAAAAGGTTTGCTTTTAGATGAACTTTCGTAACCAAACTTCTAAGGCGTACTAATGACATTCATATGTATGTATTTGCCAAAGCACAAATCTCTAGTTTTTGAAATACGTAATTTTTAAATTTTGGAGGAAGGGGGCGGGCATACAAAAAACCAAAAATTACAAAATGTTTGTATTCATAATACGGATATACACGGAAAGTCTGAAATCTATAGCTAAAACGGTATTCAAGATACGCTTGAAAAACAAAGTAAAATTATCGATTTTCATCGATAATAAGGAAATAGAATGAGTTATCGAAACAAATTGATAAACTCGTACTGCGTAGGGTATACACGAGTATACATTTTAAATTTCAGATCTCTAGCTTTTGTGGTTTACGAGATCGTTGTGTTTACACGGACGGATGGACGGACGGACGGACAGACGGCCATGGCTATATCGACTCAGTTTGTCGAGCTGCTCAAGAATATATATACTTTATGGGGTCCGCCACGCCTTTTTCTGCCTGTTACATACATTTTCACAAAAACATTATACCCTGATTTCCCACTATGATTAATTAACGTAATTTTAATATTTAGTGTGGACTCCCTGAGCATTTAAAACATGTTGAAGGCGTTTTTTCATGGGAAAAATAAGGCTTTGAATAAAATCTAAGAGGGATTTTCTCCTACTCTTCAATTATAGCCGATTTTAGTTGTGTGCGGCTCTTAGGATTAGTTTTTCCAACTTTTTTCTTTAGGTATGTCCACACATGCTCAATCGGGTTAAGGTCCGGGCTCTGGGGAGGTGTGTCAATCACTTTGCCACAGTTGTAAAGTGCGAACATTGATCTCTTTGTGCTTAGGATCGTTGTCTTGATAGAATTTGAAATTTGGCTTGTTGCCATTCATAAAGCCGAATTTACCCGCACTTGCTCTTAAATTTGTTTTAAAAATTTGGAGGTACTGCTCCGCATTCATTGTGCTTTCAATAAATTCAATCTCTCCGACTCCTTTGCTTGATATAGACCCCCATATCATAACCGATAATTTGCCAAATTTAACAGTAGGAATTACATTTTTGCTTTCAAGACCTGTCACTGGTTTGCGCCATACCCTGGGAGGACCATCACTATAATATTGCATCATTTTTGTTTCGTCACAAAATATGACAATCAAATGGCAAGAAAACGTTCATAGATGCATTGAATATGAACAAATAACAGTAAAATACCATTACTTCTAAGAACGAGAGCAAAGCAGATGTGCAAAACGATCAGTGTCAAGACATTATTGACACTGTTATTTATGAGTGATCTTTGTTTTTGTTGATTTGTTTCTGACATATTGAATGTTATGTTTTCTATTTTTATATTTAAATTAATAAAATAATACTAAACAGATTCCTATTTTTAAAAATTTTTTTTACGCATTAATGACTTAGATATTTGCATCCAAAGTCAAAATATTAAATTTTTTTCAGTGTGCCAACTCATTCTTGACAGACTGTGTATATATGTATATATATATATATATATATATATATTGTAAAGTTAGTTTTCCACAGCCGGGGTAGATCTCAATCTGACCAGGGCCGATCCTTACAAGACATTTGTAAGTTCGCTGGGACTCGAGGTTAAGGGAAAGGATTGGTATGGTTAGTGTTAGCTCTACTGTACATGCGCCGGGGGTTCATCCACCCGACAGACGGGAACTAGCCTCGTCCACTACTGGATATCTCTGTTCGGTAGTGTCGCAGGTCGAGGAACACGTGAGGCGTGTCCGCCCCGGCTCTCTCCAAACCACATCGAATCTGTTTGCCGGGGTTATCCACGCGGCGAACGGGAACTAGCCTCGTCCTTTGCTACCAACGTTAGTATGCTACTTCTCCTTTGGCTCTGTCTATCAGCGGGACTCGCCACGCCGACAGATCGAGACCAAAGGAGAGGGGGGGAAGGGGTTAGAATTAGTAGAGCGCTCGCTCTTCACCGCGGAGCTTTCACCCCGCTGTGCAGAGTTACCTATGAATTTGAATTAATCCTACCTTACATACTAAGTACTGCGCTTCATGCGTCTTCTCCCTTCCTCTTCCCTTAATAACTACAAAATATTCCACTTTCCTTTCCTTTTCCTTAATAACTACCAAAATAATCATATTATTTAAACCTATTTTTATTGTGAGGTGGCTCACTTGTGGGCCGCCTTACAATATGTATATACATATACAGTCGAGTCTCGATAATTTGTACCCCGCTAAATCGATAATCGCGATAAATCGAAACAAATTCTATCCCCTCGAACAAAATTCGTTACAGTCGAGTCTCGATAATTTGAATTTCTGTGTAAATCGAAAAAAAAAACTGATCCCCTTGCCATTTCGAATTATCGGGACTCGACTGTATATATATATATATATATTTGTTTTTTTTTTTTTTTTTGACTACTGCTTTTTTATATACTTACACAGTAATATCCATCGATTTGGTCAGCAAATATACAAATATATGACTTCCACTCAATTAATATATTTTGTAAATCAAATAAGAGATAGTCCTTTCTTATATTTTTCTTCAAACCTGCAATTTTTTTGCAGCCCTTAGAAAAGCCGCCGTTTACTGGAAACCTAATAAAAGATTTAAAAAACATTAATTAACATGTAAGGACATTGCAATATATAGGTTTTTCGATTTGAAACGCCCCCAATTGGTATATAAATATATAGTTTTTGGCAAATCAATATAGGAGGTTGAATTTTAAGTTCCTAACTGTAAAACTATAGAAGATAAAGTTTTCCCGATTTGTTGCGGGTCTAGTAATCGTAGATATATAGGCCATATTTTTTTGATTTTGGGTTTTATATTTTCCAAATTTCAAGTTTCTAGCACTAGTAATTCTCAAGATATAACAGAATTTGTGCAAAACACTACATGGTCAAATCCAAATGGTCACGTTGGGGGTAATATATCTAATTTTTGGGCAATCTTTAGGAGTCTAGGGCTTACGCTCTAAAAATGTGTAATTTACAACGTATTTTTTGGTATACCAAGAAGCGTAAAAATTATTTTTAACTCAATTATCCAATTTTGAAGCTTTTAGCTCTAACACTTGAGAAGATATAAATTTTTTCTATTTGCCTCCATATCTTTTGTTTCTATTTTTTTTTTTTATATTCAAAATTTGAAGTCTCTCTGTAATACTCAAGATATATAACAATTTGTATATAACAAATGCACTTTCCGATTTGCACGACAGCTTTATAAGCTTAGTATTTATATTTTAAAATAAATAACACTGATCTAGCCAAGTTTTCTTCTAGGGGATACACGAACATGCGATGAACTACCGTATATCATTTTAAAATATTTTAAATAATTTTAAAATACGTACCTTAAATAAAACTTTAAGGAGTTACACTTAATTTGCATATCCATTGGATTTTCATTTTCCAAAATATTTTCATCTGTATTATCTTCCTCCATAAATGGAGATGCTTCTAATAGCGAACTTATTCTATCGTAAATTGAAATATCAAGCTCTGCAGTACAGTTATCTAAGGTGCATTCAATTTTGTTGCTACGTATATTATAGGTTTGCTTGAAAAGACACGACGAAATATGTGACAGAATAATTTCGGGTCGAGTATGATATCCGTCTTGGCAATTCTGAAGAAAAATTAATAATTTATGTTAATATTATTATTTTATATTATTATTACAAAAAAAAATTGTTATAAGTATATAACGTGCTAAAGAACTGTATTATCGAAGATAAACATTTTTCTATTTAAGGTAAGTAAAAGCTAATTAAAAAATAAATAGTATTATAACTTACTTTCTTTCTGTCAAACAATATTAAGTGATTTTTTACGTTATCAAGAATTTCACAGAAGTCAAACATCGTTGCTGATAATGTTGTTTTTAAAACCAATTCATTACAAAATCTTTTCTGATTTCCACTGACTAATAATGATGAGATCATTAGCAACAGATAATTTTTGTTTGGTATTGGATTATAGCATGTTTCCTCAGCTTTTTCGATAGTTGCTGTTTGAAAAAAATGCCTAGCAGTTTCCAAATAATTCGCGAAACTTTGATTGCTATATATACAGTTAGACCCAATACTATTCGATGGGCTTTCAAACAGAATATCGCTATGTAAGAAAACCCCTACAATTTTATATATTTGCAATTTAAACTTTAAAATTTCGCCAGATTTTTCATCAGATCTCGTATTCATTTGAGCGTTGCTATATGATGTTGTTATGCTGTTTGTCGACGTCGAAGACATTACAGATTCGCATTTTTTTGACTTTTTTTTATCATTATATATGTATTCTGACTTTTTATAGCCGTCATCTTCAGCACACCATTCTTTATGTTGTTCAACCATGCCAGACATTTTTGTAGGTAAATGTGTATTTTGCATTTCAGTTTTTAAATCAGAATACTTCTTTATCAACTTATCTTTTGGGCGTACTTTATCGAACCCTTTGATAATAAGAATTAACATATGTGTTTGACGTGGCGTAAGCATAAAATAAATATCATCTATTGTAACTTCCAAGTTAATTTTCGGACCAACTATATTTTCGGTTTGCTTAACACTTATTTTGAAATTTTGACATCCCTTAAATTCAACAATTTTGCAAAGCCGTCCAACAGATACCAAGTTCACTATATTAGATTCAATATTTGTTATTTCTGAAGTATGAATCGTTAAATCATAAGTTACAAGGTTATGTTTAGCTATCATCGGCAATGCTGTCGTATTAAGAGCTTGATTTGTGCTGTCGTTATTACTGAATTCTTCATGTGAAGTATAATTTTTTTCATATCCAGTTTGATTTTTATACTCTATATGGATAGCTTTGAATGATATTATTAACTTCTTAGCTGACTTGGGTAGCACATATTCGATATTAATCGTTGTATTAGTTAAGTTTGCGTGTATTCGATTGAGAACTGTAAAAAATAGAATAAAACATTTATAAATGCTCCAATTATTTGTATATTATATTTATATTTATATAAATATATGTATATATATTATGTATATATATTAATTAAATTAAATAAAATTAAATTAATTTGGAAAAACAGTTTCATTTTTTTCTGCTTATAAATTAGAATTCGAGTTAAAAAGAACAAAAATTTAAAAAGGTTAATTGTTAGATCAACGCTGTAATGCTTACATCTAAATTTTTCAACGGTTTTATTATTGTGGCTTAGTGTCTGAACGTGTGTCATTTGCTCACCAGAAGTACTCAACTGATTAAGCATAAATATAATACACAATACATAATATACACTATTTTGTTTGGCTGTCAATATCTAATATAGTTATCCATGTCTATTTAAACCCTGAACCTATTGAAAAAGGGATTCCGGGTATAATGATTTTGTGAAAGTGTATGTAACACGCTGAAGGAGGAATGGCAGACCCCATAAATTATTTATATTATTGATCAGGACGACGACCTGAGTCAATATAGCCATGTCTGTCTGTACGTCCGTATGAACGCAGCAATCTCGTAAGTCATAGAAGTTAAAAGTCTGAAATTTTAAATGTATACTCTTGTATACCATGTGCAGTATGAGTTTCTAATTTTTTTTCGATAACTCAACCCATTTCCTTGTTTTCAATCAAAATCGATACATTGGCTTTGTGTTTTAAGCGTGACTTGAATACCCTATAATCTAGATATTTCAGATTTACTGTGTAGATCCGTGTAATGCATACATTTTTTATTTAAAATATATATATATGTAAATAAGTAAAATTTTTATAAATTATGGCTCGCTTTAATCGTTTGTGTGAATATAATGATTTTATGAGCTAGACAAAAAAATAATGCAAGTGTGTCCACGTTTAATTTTTATGCAAAGCAGTCTGTACGAGTTTATCATTTTTGTTGGATAACTATATCCCATTTCCTTATTAATGCTAAAAATCGATCATTTTGCTTCGTTTTTGAGGCGTAACTTACATACTAGAGAATTCTGATTTACTCTGTACATCCGTGTAATGAATACAAACATTTTGTAAAAAAACGGATTTCAAGTACTAGAGACTATTGGCAAATATATATATGTATGTATTAAAATGCCATTATTACGCTCTAGAAGTTTGATTACGAAAGTCTAGAAGATTTAAAAGCAAACTTATTCAACAAATAAATTTCCATAATATAGCCCATACTGCAGCACAAGCGCAGATTAATCACAGTCGCTACGTAAATTGCGCAGTTAGCAAAGAATGTGTTCATCCGTGCGTCTGCATATATGTGTGTGTGTGTTGTTTGTATATGCATATGTATGTATACATAAAAGAATCGTAAAGTGATTGGAATATCGGATCTTCGCAGGGTTCACGGTATCTCCTAGTCGAGCAGTCTCGACTATAGTACTCTTACTTGGTGATCTTGGGTTGTTAACCCGACTATATATTCCAAATTTCTCTAGCATCAATAGTGCTCAAGATATATAAGAATATTTATAAATCGCTAAATAGTCAGATCCGATTGGATCCGTGGATATATAACTTTGCATTGATCTTTATAGGAGCTTAAGAGTACCTCATACGCCAAATTTAGGACTGAATTTCAGTCATTTGGCTAAAATTATATATGCGAATCTTAAGGGCGTGGCAATCTTAAAAACTATCTTCCGATGTTTTGGAGCAAGAACTCCAAAATGGCACAGTTAAGTTACTGAAAACTGCTATCTGCCTCCTGCCAAACTGCCAACTGTTTTTGGATCATGAATGAGTATCATGCAATCGGTAGCGACCGACAGCAACTTCCTTAATATCTATTATGCGAAAAATTTGATCTTATTCTAAAGTTTTACATACCATTGTCAATAGTTTCAGCAAACTTTTCCAGTCCAATCAACGTATTGCTATGGTTTAAGAATGGTATGTCATCATCAATTTGCTTCATACATTCCTCTGCCATTTGCATAGAACTACTAACGGACGACCACATTGATTCTAACATAGTCGTACTACTTTGACAACGTGTGACTGGTCTTAAAGTTATTGTCAAATCTGAAACATTAAGAGAGCTATCGTTTGTCATAAGAGCATTCCACGGTACCATTGCCGTTAGACATCCAATATGCCCAGAAATCACTTCAAAACCCCAGCCTTGATCTTCAAATAAATCATTGAGGGCCTAAAATTAAAATATTTAGAAAAATTAATTTGTATTATTTGTGCTAAAAAAAAATCAGTGTTTCGTTTTTAAACTACTGGTTATAAAATTTGATTTTTTAGATTCAATTTTATATATTTACATTTCACGCATCATCTAAATGTAATAACAAGTAAGAAAACTCTAGTCGGATTAGTAGATACCCTAAACCCTGTCCGATTTGCGTTTTCAAATAGCTTGTATCTAGCATAAACAAAATAAATTCAATTTTCGAACTTGTACTTTTACAGCCAAAAATGGAAAACCAAAAATGACAAGTAAGAGTGCTCTAGTCGAGACTGCTCGACTAAGAGATACTCTGAATCCTGCGATATTCCAATCACTTTACGCTTTTTTAATATATACACAGCGACTGCGCTTGGTTAATATTATGGAAAATTATTTGTTAAATAATTTTTTTTCTAGATGTACTTTCATGATTAAACTTTTAGAGTGTAATAATGACATTCATATGTATGCATTTGGATAAAAAAGCACAAGTCTCTAGTGATTGAAATACGTTTTTTTTTATCTCATATCGATCATGTTCGATCTTGTGGATTTCCAAATGCGCTTCACACATACATATGTGTGTACATATGTGCATACTTACACCTGCGTATATGTATATATATATAAATGTATCTACGGACATCGATATAAGACCATAATTACTTTTATAAAATAGGTACATAAACATTTTTAAATCGAAAAATCATGGTAATGCACCAACTAAAAGCTTATTTAATTTTTTTTAAATATATTGTGTAGTGGACTATAAAAGAGCATCAAGCTATACTTCATATTGTCAAAATGACTTGCACATCATAAATGTTCATTTCAGTCACTCTACAATTCAAACCATACAAAATTAACAAACATCACATACACACAAATATGCAAATGTGTGTGTGCAGACCACAAAATCAAGCAACCACAGGCAGCAAGAGTTTCGCATACAGGCACAAAAATACTAGTATATGTAAGCAGAGGCTGTAAATGTGTGTGTGCATGCTCGCCGCAAAAACATATTCGCTAAGCGCCCCCAAGCTTTCATACACATAGCTGCACACAAAAAATAATAAAATTGTAAACATTTTGCATGAGCATGGCAAACCCTTTCAGCAGTTTGGCATTCTCTTCTCTGAGAAGGGAAGGAATGAAACGTCTAGACGAACTAATTTCAATTGGGGTGCGCTGCTGTTTGTGCGTACGTATATATGTACTTGAGAGAGCAAAGAGAGAGAGAGAGAGAGAAAGAAAATAATAGCATATAGTGGTTCCTCATATGAGAATTTAAACATTTTCGGTTGAGCGTTCGCAGCACACTGACTTTGCCGTACCATATTTTCACTACCCGAACCTAAAGCGATCGAACCGTCGTTGAGTGGTCCACAACGCACAAATTTGTAGTGTATAAAAACTTTGTTCTAGTTGTCCCACCTATGTGTTGTATGTTTAGTGGTTTAGTATGCAAGATTGTGGTGCACAAGATCGCTGTGTTCATACGGACGGACGGACAGACATACATGGCTCTCTCTACTCAGCTCGTCAAGCTGATCAAAAATATATATACAGTCGAGTCTCGATAATTCGAAATGGCAAGGGGATCAGGTTTTTTACGAATTAGACGGAAATTTAAATTATCGGGATTTCTATCATATAGATATCCCCATCAAGGGGATAGAATTTTTTCGATTTATCGCGATTTTCGATTTAGCGGGGTACAAATTATCGAGACTCTACTGTACTTTATGGGGTCTGCCTCGCCTCCTTCTGTCTATTACATTTTCACAAAAACATGATATCCTGATTTCCCATTTTTAGTGGGTTCAGTGTATAAAATCAAAAGTAACGACAAATAAACGCAAGAAAGAACGTTGCTACTAAAAAATACTCATTCACGGCCATACAAAAGTTGATATAGCCATGTCCGCCTGTCAGTCTGAGTGCTTGTCCGTCTGTTTGTCCGTATAAACGCAGCGATCTCGTAAACTACAAAAGCTAGAGTAATAAACAAATAAGAAAACTTTAGTCGGAGTTGCCCGACTAGGAGATCCCCTGAACCCCATCCGATCTGCGTTTTTAAATATATTCCGTATCTTGTATCTATCACAAACTTATACAAAATTTAATTAAATTGCAAATCTCGCACTTTCACAATCAAATATCATGGTTGTCAATATGCGCATGCTATACAGGGACTTACAAAAAACATTTCAAATCTCTTATTTGCTCCGAGATCGACGCGTTCATACATTCGGGCAGACGGACAGACGGACGGACAGGGCTGAATCGACTACAGTCGAGTACCGATAATTTGTACCCCGCTAAATCGAAAATCGCCTGTTACATACATTCAATTTCAAAACATATAAGAGCTAGAGACTTGAAATTTTATTGTTGGTCCCTGCAGTTTGTTGTAAAAAATCGATAAGTTTCCCCTTTTTATGTTATCGATTAAAAACCTCATCGAAATGCAGTTTTTAAATTCTATCTCGTACATCTTTCAAGCTAGGGTAAAAATTTTGTATTTAGATTAATTTCTATTTTATACAATTTCGACTTTTGTTATTTTTTGGATACCAGCCAAAAAAAGAATTTTTTTTTATTATTCAATTTTACAAGCTTAAATTTTTTCTGCGTTAATAAATACATCACTGAATATATTTAAAAACGCAGATCGGACGGGGTACCGGGGATCTTCTAGTCAGGCACCAACGACTAGAGTTTTCTTACTTGTTTTTTATGTATGTACTATGTATATGTACATATATATTATTCAATTTTGATTTTCTGTTTATTTTGGATGCCACGCCCCCTTAGCCTGATACTTTCAAAAAACGTATTTCAAATACTAGAGACTTGTGCTTTCGCAAATATACACATATGAATGACATAATCACGCTCTGATAGGTTTGTTTAAGAAAGCTCATCTACAAAACTTATTGAACAATCAAGTTCCCATAATACATTTATAGACATAGTATTGCAGCCCAAGCGCAGTCGCTGCGTAAACTGCGCAGTTAGCAGAGCGGGTGCTTATTCGTACGTATGTGTGTGTATTTATTCTATATACATACATAGATATAGATATATACTATGTATGTAGATATGTACTTTGTATATATATATACATATGTATATGTAAAAGAAGCATAGAATGCTCGTAGGGTTCAGGGGATATCCGAGTCGAGCAGTCTCGACTAGAGCACTCTTACTTGTTTGTTTTTTGTTTATGTTTAAATGAATTTCAGCTAGTGATAAGATATCATATCTCGTAGACTAAGATCACAAAAACTTTTTGCGTTACAAAATTTTCTGTGCTGCTTTTATTCTGTTACAATTCAAAGTATAATAATAAAGAAATATTCATATGTACATTTGTACAATAAATTTTGATTTATGTTCACGATCTAAAATATATATTGTGTTTCCTATTTCCGCATGACATATGCATTAATTGATTGAGTATTGATTTTATATTTATTATTAATATTATATTATTCTCAAGGCAACTTACCTTAACCTTTAGTGATATATTTTCAACTACAGCTTTTCCATTGTAAAGATCAACTTTTAATTGTTCTAGGTTTAAATTATTTTCAAAAAACTGACCTAGGTACCTTTGTAACAGGTATCTACAAGTCTTGGTTTTTAATCCATCCCAAAGATTAAACCACGACATCGTAAATCTGAGGAAATTAAGAACAATAACTAAGTTGTTGTTAATCCTTTGTTATTGTTTTCCGTTAGTGATGTGTCATTGACAATACTTTTTCTCGATCGAAGAATCGATAACAACATAGCAATAGTGTAACTTTTAATTATTATATTTGAATTTTTTGATTTAATATAAATCGTTCAAAATGTCTATTGTATAAAATAATAATATTATTATATTAATATTAGTTAATTATGTATCTTGACTTTTTGTTTATTTAAAAAAAATATTTATATACATATATGAACCAAATGTCATTATGCATAATATATTGTATATTATTATTTATTGATATTGAATTTCTGTATTATGTATTCTGTATTCTGTATTTATTATTAAAACTTATTTATGTATATATATATATATCACTTTTAGCGCGATTGCCTAAAGTCGTATAAAAGATTAGATATCGTTGTTAAATGATATTTTTGGCTAAGTATCGATAGCTGTATTTTTGTAAAAATACCGAAAACAGCAATATAATCGAAAATGTTGATAAAAGTATATAACTTTTTGCCTGTAAAGTGTACACATATTAAAAAATGGCCAGATTGTTATCTATGCCATTTATAACAGCCAAGTGGAGGGCATCTACATTGCAGCTAGGAAATTATGTAAATACACTGCGCACTCCATCGGCTTTTGTTTTAGCACGTAACACTAGCTTTTTTAATAAATGTAAGTACACGTGCTTCGAAGCCCATATATGTACATACATATGTACATACATACATACATACATACATATGTATCGACTTATAATATGAAGAATCCGTATTTAGTTATACCTAAATTTCAGTCTTGTCCTTTATTGAAATTAACAAACACAATTCGAATACCCAGACTCTTTTTCGCATAGCTTCCCACTACGCGAAAAAAGTAAGTAATAAATTTGGATCCGGATTTAAAATTATAAGATTTTTTTTATATAATACATATTTGTTCTCCCTAATTTTTTCTGCTTCATATCATATTTTCTAATTCTGCGCAACTTCGCTCAATGAAAAGCTTTGACTTTTTCAAAACTTTTTCAAATTTATATCCCTTCAACCAAAACTCGATTTGAATGAAATAAGTTTTGTTGTATCAACAAATTAGTCACTTGTGATGAACAAAACTTTCTGGTATGTAAGTTTCTATTTTGTATGATTTATATACCCTGAACCCATTGAAAATGGGAATTAGGGTATAATGGTTTTGTTAAACTGTAAAATGTATGTAACAGGCAGAAGGAGGCCTGGCAGATCCCAAAAAGTATACATAGTATACACTTGCCAGAAAAACTATGCGTACAGGCCCAATGAGCGACTTTGATAGTGAATAAATATGATAAATAATAGTATTTTTATCAATATTATATTTTTTAATGGAAAACAATTTAATAACACACATTTATCAACAATTTTTTTAAAATAATATTAAACAGTTTTTTTTGTATATTTAAAATAAGAAAAAAACAACGAAAATTCACTTAGAAAAAGTATGCGTACAACCTAAAAAAGGTTTAGGTTGTACGCATACTTTTTCTAAGTGAATTTTCGTTGTTTTTTTCTTATTTTAAATATACAAAAAAAACTGTTTAATATTATTTTAAAAAAATTGTTGATAAATGTGTGTTATTAAATTGTTTTCCATTAAAAAATATAATATTGATAAAAATACTATTATTTATCATATTTATTCACTATCAAAGTCGCTCATTGGGCCTGTACGCATAGTTTTTCTGGCAAGTGTATGGTATGTACATGTATTTTTGATCAGAGAGACGAGCTGAGTCGATTTAGCCCTGTCCATATGTATGAACGCGTCGATCAGAGAACATATACACTTGCTCGCATAAGTCTGCGTACACCAGGAAAAAAATTTTTTTTATATGTTTAATTGCCTCTAGAGTTTACTACAAGGCACTTATGGGATTGATTCTTTTTTATAATATTGTTCACTTATTTATCTACTTATTCATATATTGGTTTTATTCAAAATAACAAAGTTTTAATATAAAAAAAATCTTAACAAAAAACTTAACCGAAAAATGAGGTCGCAAAAGTCTGCGTACACTTCAGTTCTACTACGCATTTTGAGCACTAACCATACAACACATAGATGCGTCAACTAGAACAAAGTTATTCCACACTGAAAAATTTGTGCGTGGTGGACCACTCAACTTCGTATTTGCTCGGCTCGGTCGGTTTAGGCTCAGACAGTAAAAATATGGTCCGGCAAAATCAGTGCACTGGGAGCGCTCAACCGAAATGGTCACATTCTCATATGAAGAACTAGTATATGCTATTTTTTCCTTATTTTCTCTCTCTCTCTCTGCTCTCAAATATATACCATACATACATACGTACAAGCAGCAGCGCACCCAAATTGAAATTCGTTCGTCGAGACGTTTTATTCCTTCCCTTTTTTTTTAAAAATAACTTTGTTATTTTGAATAAAACCAATATATGGATAAGTAGATAAATAAGTAAACAATATTATAAAAAAAAGAATCAATCCCATAAGTGCCTTGTAGTAAATTCTACGGGCAACTAAACATTAAACAAATTTTTTTTCCTGGTGTACGCAGACTTATGCGAGCAAGTGTAAGAGCTAAAGACTTCAAATTTTTTGTAGGTCCCTCATCTCAAGTTTGTTTTAAAAAATCGATAACTTTTTCCGTTATATTATTATCGATTAAAAACCTTATCGCAATCAAGTTATTAAATTATATCTTGTACATTTTTCGAACTAGAGTCTCCAAATTTTGTATTTAGATTAATTTATATTTTAAACAATTTTGATTTTTGTTAAATTTTGGATACCGGCGTTAATAAATACTTAACTGTGTATATTTAAAAACGCAGGGCGGGCGTTACCAGAATACTCATTCACGACCCAAAACGCTACCAGCTCCATTTTCTGATTTACCAGTTTCCCAATTGATTTATATATATATATATATATATATATATATATATATATATATATATATATATATATATATATATAAAGATATTTAGGGGAGGTCAATAGTAATTTAGTCGTTCATTTTGAATTTCGAGCTGTAGATAAACTCGATTTGCCACGCACGCGTTGGGCGTAGATACATATATCCACATATCTTATTATTATAGGGTTGTCAACCCGAGTATGTATTCAACACATCAAATCTCTAGCATCAATAGTGCTCAAAATATAACAGATTTTGAGCAAAAGGCTATATATTCACATCCGATTCGCCACACCCCCAGAGGACATGTGTCTTACTAAGTCTAACTTAACTGCAACATTTGGAAGTTTACGCTCTAAAAATGTAAACTCATTGCAATTATCCAATCAATCACAAATTAAAGCTAAAGTTCTCAATTTTATTCAGACAAACCAAAAAAAAAAAACGAGCATTTTTTTGATATGTTCTTACAAAAATGATTAAAAATCATACAAAATCAAAACCCGCAGACCAGAGACTTTTCTTCATTATAAGTGACTAATTTGTTGATATAAGAAAATTTGTTTCATTCAAATCGGAGGACACATCATTTTTATTTATCCTACACAACTACTATTTGATTAGTTAATTTATCACCAATAAATTAAAGTTTGTATACATGCTAAGAATTAGTATGTTTGCAACCTACAATAAAGTAATCTCTGTTCTGATTTCATAACAACAAAATTATGATGCCTATCCTATTTTAGTGAATTAAAAGTATATTTTGTATAGAATAAAAAAAAATTCCATGCTTTAAAAAATTTTAAAAACCACATGGTCGCAACATTTTTTTCCGGTTGTCAACATTTTACTTCCTTCAATTGAATTTTAAAAGATTCCTTCTATTGAATAAACTTTTTTTTTTTATTACAGTACCAGCCGAAGATATTTGGCGTGGAGTGACAGCAGTAAGCAACGCTGGTAAAAAAAGAGGCCGTGGAAAGGGAACAGGAAAAAAAGTTGCAAAGGATTTGAACAGAGGCCAAACAATTGGGCTCGGAAAAAATAATTTCATTTGGCCAGGTCTTAATGCACCAATTATACGAGGAAACGAGCTTACACATCAACAAAAACAATCCGAAAACATGGATAGAGAAAAAAGCATCATTAGTTTGCGCGACTCAATGGGCAATTTCAAGCTTATGAAATTAAATCCAATAGATCGAGGTTGGTCTGGTACAAAAATGCCAGGTCGTAGTATTGGGCCACCAGATGCTGTTGGAGAAGAGAATTTTAATTTATTCGATACGCGTGTATTAGAGAATAAGATAGTATTTATAATGAAAGGGAATATGGGAAGAAAAAGACGATACTCTGTTTTATCTGTTACTGGAAATAAAAATGGATTAGCTGGGTTCGCAACAGTTAAAGCTCCCGAAGTTCGAACCGCCCTCCGAAAATCAAAAAATCGTTCAGGTCAGAAGCTTATTAGTATTGATCTTTATGAAAATAGAACTATTAATCATGATTTTTATACAGCTTTTGGAAAAACAAAAATTTTTGTATTTAAAAAACCGGAAGGGTATGGTTTGATATGTCACAGGGCTATACAAACTATTTGCAAAGTTATAGGAATACGGGACTTATATGCAAAAATTGAAGGTTCGACAAATCTTCAACATATTGTGAAAGCATTTTTTATTGGCCTTATGCGGCAAAAATCATATAAAGATATAGCAAATGAAACTAAATTGCATATTGTTGAATGTCAAAAGGCAAAGAATGGATTTACACAAATTAAAGCAAGTCCTCTCCAAAACTTAAAAACTTCCGAAAACGATCGTATTATCGATTTTATGCAGTTCACTTTGGGAAATAAAATTGTATTGAGAAAAAAAAAAATACCTCCCTATTATGTAAATTCTGAAGGGCACCATTTATTTGAATGTAAAGCAGAGCGATTTAGAAATCAATCAAATGTACGTTTACACAAATTGGTTAATTCTTATACGTTAACAAAATAAAATGTTTCGAAACTTAACGTGTCTTTATGTTTTAAATAAATAATATTTTTCTGATATAAAAAGTAAGAAAACTCTCTCTCTCTATATATATGTATATAAAACCGATAGGAAACAACATATTTCTCGCACCTTGAAAAACAAAAAATTTGGTTGTCAAAAAAATGTAAACAAAACCCTCAATATCATCGACTACGAACCCAGAACTTCTCGACAACGTGCATCGCGTCTACCAACACCGCCACTTTACTACTCAAGCGCCATCTAGAAAATCTAAAGTATCAGCTGATAATTCAAAAACAATTGCGATTCTAAAAATCGACAAGAAGTGATGCGTGTGTAAAAACGTATACGAAAAATGCGTACGCTTAGCTATTGTGCTTCTGCAAATTGGCCAGACATTTTGTTTAATAACTTCTGTGTTACTGTACGGATTTCAATAAAATTTTCAGCATTTGATTTACAGATTTTATTGAATCTGTCAATTATGTTAATAAAAATCTACTAGGACGACTAGGAGATCCTCTGAACCCTGCGAAGTTTGATATTAAAAACATTCTATGCTTCTTTTACATATACAGTAGAGTCTCGATAATTTGTACCCCGCTAAATCGAAAATCGCGATAAATCGAAAAAAATTCTATCCCCTTGATGGGGATATCTATATGATAGAAATCTCGATAATTTGAATTTCTGTGTAAATCGAGAAAAAAAACTGATCCCCTTGCCATTTCGAATTATCGGGACTCGACTGTATATACATACCTACACACATACGCACGAATTAGCATGCGCTCTGCTAACTGCGCAGTTTATGCAGCGACAGCGCTTTGTTGAATAAGTTTTTTCGGAGATGAACTTTCTTAGTCAAACTTTCAGACTTTATGTCATTCATATGTGTGTATTTGCCAAAGCACAAGTCTCTACTATTTGAAATACAGTTTTGGAAAATATCAGGATTACATTTTTTGTACCCTGAACTCATTAAAAATGGGAAACCAGGGTATAATGGTTTTGTTGAAATATGAAACAGGCAGAAGGAGGCGTGGCAGACCCCATTGAGTATATATATTTTTGATCAGGGCGACGAGCTGAGTCGATATAGCCATATCCGTCTGTCCGTCCGTCCGTATGTGTGAACGTGTCGATCTCAGAACCTGTCAGATGGTACCTGTTCTTTTTCCGTTCTTTTTATATCGATTAAAAACCTTATCGAAATTAAGTTAATAAATTATATTTCGTACATCTTTGGAGCTAAAATCTTCAAATTTTGTATTTATACAATTTCGGTTTTTGCTATATTTTGGATACCGGCAAAAAAAAAAAAATATATATATATATAATTTTACAAGCTTAAATTTTTTGCGTTAATAAATACATAATATATTTAAAAACGCAGTTCGGGCGGGGTTCAGGGGATGTCCTAGTCGGGCACTACCGACTAGAGTTTCCTGAACCCATTGAAAATGGGAAATGAGGGTATAATGGTTTTGTTAAACTGTCAAATGTCGATCTTAGAACATATGAGAGCTAGAGACTAGAAATTTTTTTGGAAGTCCCTGTATAGCACGCGCATATTGAGTTTGTTTCAGAAATTCGATAACTTTTCCCGTTTTTTATTATCGATTAAAAACCTTATGGAAATCAAGTTATTAAATTATATATCGTACATCTTTTGAATTAGAGTCTCGAAATTTTGTATTTAGATTAATTTATATTTTATACAATTTCTATTTTTGGAAGGAAGTCCCTGTATAGCACGCGCATATCGAGTTTATTTTAGAAATTCGATAACTTTTCCCGTTTTCTTATCGATTAAAAACCTTATCGAAATCAAGTTATTAAATTTTTCTCGTACATCTTTTGAGCTGGAGTCTCCAATCTCTATTCGGGACTGCCCAACTAGGAGTTACCCAGAACACTGCAAAGAGGTGCTATTCCAATCATCCCATGTATGTATGTTTTATACATATGTATATGCACACATATCTAAACAAGTACTCTGTTTACTGCGAAGCTTAACAGCACTTGGGCTGCACATATGGTGCTTAATATGGGAACATATGTGAGGAGCAATATATGTATGCACGTAGTATATGTATGTATGTTGCTCCATATGTATGTTGCTCCACACAGCGACGCGAGTACTGTAGGAGCGGCCCTCGCGAGTGGAAAGGGTCAGAGTCCGAAAGATGGTTCGGCTCTTTCGCCCCTACAGATTCAGCAATTGACTCGCGTCGCTCCCACGACGATCATCGGCGACCGTTGGCCGAGGTGCCGTTCGTGGCCGAGTGAAAGTAGTGGATGCTTTCACTCGCACAGCCATAACGGTATTTCGACCAATGAGCGGCTGCCACGCGACCAGGCGACAGACAGGCCCCGCTCCAGAGCCGAGCGAAGCAGGGCCTGCATCTTTGCTATAAAAAGGCGCCCGTTGCTCAGTAGGACAGTCACAAGTACCAAAAAGTAAAAATGAACATGAAAGTGCCGAAAGTCAACGCAAAGGTAGTGATCAGCCAAAAGGGACATCGAAAGATACCGATATCGAAGGGACATCGATATCAAGGACTTCAACAGATCAAGGACATCGTGGGAAAATCCAAGGATATCCAAGGAGGATATCTCGGACGCCTAAGGACCATAGGCAACCCAGCGAGGACAGAGGATCATCAGCTGCCACCAACAAGGACATTGGTGCGGCGCATCTGAACCTAGAGCTAGAAGTTGGCGAAACCTGGGACAGGCGTGAGTAGAGTGCACATAGCCTTGCGAAAGAGTGTGTTTGTGTCTGAGGCGAAGCTTTGGTGTGTTTCAAGCGAATCCAGCCGTAGGAGGGGCCTGTAATTGATCCGAGCGAACTGCCGGAGAATACAGCGCAAATCCTGGCGCATCCTGGAGTGCGCAAACCACCCAAAAGCTAACCAAGGCAAAACCGCTCGTACAGCCGGAGTACGCTGAACGCATATGATCCGATCCTGTGTACAGGTGTACATGATAGGAGGCGAGTCCTTGCATATAGCAGGAGTACCTCAGCCAGGCATAAAATATTGTACTTCGTGAATTGTAAATTATACGAAAAACGTTCAGAATATATATATCAACTCAAACCAAACACATTATCGACTACTTATTATCGCAGGGGCTTCACCAAATAAATTTGTTGGCATGAACACACAGTCGGCTGAAACTGGCCCGGCTTGAACTCGGGATAAACCGAAGGTTCGTTACAACTGGCGCCCAACGTAGGGCCCTGCGATAAAAAAGAAGTTTGAGGATAAGGGTGAGAATGGTGAGAGCGTGGGTATATGATTTGAAGAAGGAGCATGTGCTGCGTTACGGGGATGAGTTCGGCGTGAGTTTATCCGGCACATTGGACGTGATGAGGAGACAGTTCGGCGAGTGGGTCCAGGTGAATGAGGGAAGGATCCCTTATTCCCTCAGGATCGCCGAACTGGCCAAACTGCATGGACGCCGTTCATCACTGAGGGATAACGCCCCAACCGCCGCCGTGGAGGACGACGTGGATGAGGAGACCGCGAATGTGGCGCGGCTGTGTCTGCCATCCACTAGCGCGGCCGCGCAGCTGCTGGACACACAGCAAAGAGCGTGGAGGGCCACATCCACAACGCAACCCGAGATCAGGACACGTGGGCCATGCGGCCCCAGATTATCCCAAGGTGGCCAAACAGGTGCGCGAATGGAGCTGCCGCTTCGATGGCACAACAAAGCCCTTAGAATTCCTGGAGCAGGTGGAATGGCCAGCCGATACTTACGGTCTGGAGCTGGACCTGATTCCAAGGGCGATGCCGGAGCTGCTGAAAGGCATGACTTTGAAGTGGTACGTGGCGAACAACAGGCACTGGACGGCTTGGGCAACATTTGTGCGGAGCTTCCAGGAGTTTTTTCTGCCCAGAGACTACTTGGAGGAGCTGAAGGACGAAGTCAAACAGCGGAGACAGATGGTGGGTGAGGCAATTAAGGTGTACATGGTGGAGATGCAGATCCTCATGCGCCCATTGCGCTATGAGGTGGAGCGCGAATTGAAGTTAATTTATAACAACAGCCTCTCCGATCAGCGCGCATATGCCCGCCCATATCAGTTCCGGAGTTTGACGAAGTTGATGTTGCTGGCCGACGAGTTCGAGAGGGAGAGGGAGAGGGAGAAATTGCGGCAACAGCAACGGCCAAATCGTACGCGATTGATGGTCATGGACGACGCCGAAAGCCCACGGAGGATGACGGATGAAGTGAGACCTCGTCCTGCGCCAAGGACAGGCGCGGTGAGCAGGACACACATCCCGAATCCAGCCAGGGCGTGTCGGATATGTGGCCAGGAAAGGCACTGGGCTAGAGACTACCGCAACGAGGTCCTGGCGTTTTGCTGGCAGTGCGGGCGCATAGGCTTGCGAACGTCTGCCTGCTGTCAGTCGGGAAACGACCAGCGACACCCGCCATCCAGGGGCGAGCGGGAGCAGCGTCTAGGAGCCCCCAGGCCTTAGTGAGCAGTCTTCAGGACGAAGGCAGCCAGCTGACGGCGATCGTGGCCATTGAAGACGAACAGCTTAAGGCCACGATCGAAACAGGAGCCACGAGTAGCTTTATTAGCGAAAAGCTCGCTAATAAGCTCCGAGGAGCAGGCGGGGACTGGCGGACGACAGCTGCAGTAAGGTGGACTCGCAGCTGGAAGCGAAGATCAGACTGGAGAGTCAGCAAATCCTTATCCCGTTGCTGATTCTGCCAGGAGTGATCGACGATCTGGTGCTGGGCTGGGATTTCTTGGCCGGCATTGGCACCACACTGGAGTGCGGTGGCTTGAAATTGGAAGTCAAGCCGAGAAATCCACAGCTAGCAGACAGACAACTCGAGGAGAGGCTGTCAACGGCTGTCATCATCGTCGATTTAAGCCCCGAGATGCCAAAGGAGGCGTGTCGCTTGGTGACGAGCAAGAAAACGCCAGGATGTTGCTGGATTTTCAAGCTGCGCCAAAATTTGCACAAAAGCCCACAGAAGTTTCCGGACTATAGAGAAGAGTCCGGAAATCTGTACAGGCACATCCCGCATCAAGCTGGCCACGAGGATGTGGCCGCGTGGAAATTGTGTGTGCCAACGGAACGGCGCAAACAAGTTCTCAAGGAGAATCATGACTCAGCCACCGCTGGACACCTTGGGAGCCGAAAAACAATTGCTCGGGTGGCAGCGAGATACTACTGGCCAGGTATGTATCGGGATGTGCGGGCATACGTGCAGCGTTGTGAGCTATGTCAGCGCTACAAGCCCAGTCAACTGCAAGGAGCTGGCCAAATGCTCACCCAAATCACAGAAGAGCCGTGGGCCACAGTATGCGCAGATTTTGTTGGACCGCTGCCAAGATCAAAGCATGGGAACACCATGCTATTCGTCTTCAGAGACCGTTTCTCTAAATGGACGGAGATGGTGCCGCTAAGGAGCGCAAACACGGCGGCGCTCCAAAAGGCATTTCGAGAACGGATTTTGGCACGATTTGACGCGCCAAAAGTGCTCATTACGGACAATGGCACTCAGTTCACGAGCCGGGCCTTCAACACCAGCCACCAGCTAACAGCGCCATACACGCCACAAGAAAATCCCACAGAGCGGGCCAACAGAACGGTGAAAACGATGATCGCGCAATCTGCAGGCGACGATTAAAGATGCTGGGATGAGGCGCTGCCGGAGTTGACACTGGCAGTCAATAGCAGCGTCTCAGCCTCTACAGGGTATACGGCAGCCTTCCTCATGCAAGGGCGAGAGCCAAGGTTGCCCAAATACCTCTTCGCCGCACAGACACTTGGGACAGGCCAGGAGGCACAGAGCCCAGTGGAGAGAGCCACAGAAATGGCAGAAGTATTTGAGATAGTGCGTCGAAGTTTGGAGAAAGCTGCTCAGGATGATGCGCAGCATTACAACCTAAGGCGGCGGCAGTGGAAGCCGGCCATAAGGGACAAGGTGTGGGCAAAGGAACGCCACTTGTCCAATGTCGCGGACGGATTCGCAGCGAAACTGGCCCCCCGATATGGAGGACCATATACGGTGGTCAGTTTCATCTCCCCGGTTATCTGCCGGATCAGCTCGGAGCCATATAGAGCAGAGGCGGGTGAGTCAGCAGCTAGTGTATAAAAAAACAAGTAAGAGTGCTCTAGTCGAGACTGCTCGACTAAGAGATACCCTGAACCCTGGGAAGATGCGATATTGAAATCACTTTACGCTTCTTTTATACATATATAGAAACAACACATACACACACACATGCACACGTACGCACAAGCACTTTCTCTGCTACTGTGCAGTTTACGCAGCGACTGCGAGCGGGCTGCGCTTGGGCTATATTATAGAAACTTATTTGTTGAATTAGTTTTTTTTCCAGATGGACTTTCGTAATCAAACCTTTACAGCGTACTAATGACATTCATATGTATGTATTTGCCAAAGCACAAGTCTCTAGTTTTTAAATACGTTTTTTTTTTCAAATTTTGGGGGAAGGGGGCGTGGTATCCAAAATCCAAAAATTACAAAATGTTTGTACCCATTACACGGATATACACAGTAAATTTGATATCTATAGCTCTAACGGTATTCAAAAACGAAGAAAAATTATCGATTATAAGGAAATGGAATGAGTTATTGAAAAAAAATGATAAGCTCGTACTTCGTAGGATATAAGTTAACACATCCGGCCTGCCAAAAGTCAACGACTGCAGTTCTGCATGATCAGCACAGTCGAACCAATGTTAAATGCAAACTGTGCCAAACGCCGCGCTATGCTATCGTAAACATTCCATGCGCCGTTGCGACGTTGCGACGTTGAAACATAATACAATCAGCATAATCGCTGACACAGCGATTATAGGTCAGGGCTAGCTAGATATAAGAACATTTTGTATTTTACTTTTTAGTCTGGATTTGGCCAATAAACGAACAAGTAATAATTCTATTTCACTGATTTAACTTCGTGCGGAGACCACAAGTAAACTGTTTGCACAATAAATTATTAACTGGCGCCCAACTGGTTCAAACCTACTCACTGGAAATCCATATGCAAGAACGCAACCTCGTTAGATCGACATCGTTGGACTTGCAGACGGACAGGAAGACTATTAACTATAATTAAAACTATAATTTTTATTTGAACAACACACAATACAAAACATGTAAGTGGAGTGCTTAATTAAAACAAATAAATAAAAGAGTTTAAAAATAAATAAAGTGCTTATAATAAATATTTTTGCGACACAAAATTTTTATTTAAAATAGAAAAATCAAACGAAACAAATCTTATGAGTGAATGTGAAGTAGAAGAATACGACGCAGAGTTTGAAGAATTAATAAAAGACATAAAAAGTAAATTAGTGCCAGATCACATACAAAAGAAAATGGCAGTGAGTGAAGAAAATTTGAAAGCGCTGCTCGAGTATGCTGTAAACACTGCACTACAAAGTCAAGCGCAGATATTTGAAAAGAAAGTGGATGAAATTAGAAACGAGTTCAAGAACTTATCAGTGTCCGTACCCGAGGTTGAAGTGTTTAAAGATGCGGAAATAATTCCAGGTGTCCGATGCGATGAAACGCTAGATATAGTGAAATCAGTTCCAGACTTTGAAGGAAAGCTCGAGACTTATGTTTCGTGGCGGAAAGCCGCACACACTGCATATAAAATCTTCGAAAATTATGTAGGAAGCTCAAAGCATTATCAGGCACTGGGTATAATTAGGAACAAAATAAAAGGCCCTGCTGATATAGTACTGTCGTCATACGATACACCGCTAAACTTTAAAGCAATCATAAACAGACTTGATTTTACGTATGCCGATAAACGCCCCATCTATATAATAGAACAAGAGTTGCCCGTTCTACGACAGGGAACCTTAACAATAATCCAGTATTACGAGGAAATCGAAAGGAAATTGACACTTCTTATAAATAAAACAATTATGACATACGATTCCACTTTAGCTGCTTCTCTTAATGAAAAATACAGAGCAGATGCACTGAGAGTGTTTATCTCGGGCACAAAGAAGTCTCTTAGCGATATTCTCTTCTCAGCAAGACCCAGAGATTTGCCATCAGCTTTGGCTCTAGCACAGGAAGTTGAGTCTAATCATGAACGATTTCAATTCGCTAGAAGTTTCGCACGAAATAGTGGAGAAAAAGCTCAACGCCATGAACAGAGGCAGCAGAAACAATCCACTGTAGAAAGTAACTACCAAAATCAGACAAAAACTCCATTTTACAAACAAAAGACCCACCCCAGCCTATGGACGTTGACAATTCATCTCGGTTTAAACAAACGACCCAATACCAAAACTAAGGCAGTTCCGGTCAATATCAAAATCAAGTGCCAAAGAGAGAAAATAGTGGAACAGCTAGGTATACCGGTCCCAAACAACAGAGAATTAATCACCTTTCACAAGATGGAAATTCTGAAAGTCAATCAGAACAAGAGTATCAAGCAGTAACGGAGTCTGAGGTATCGGACGTGGAAGATGAGGAACAGCTTCAAGAGGTAAATTTTTTAGGAATAGCTCCCTGTTACCGTTTGTAGAGCGAACGATAACAGGCAGATCAATCAAGTTACTCATAGATACAGGCGCTTCAAAAAATTATACAACACATGTTGAGTGGTTAGTGTTTAAACTTAGCATATTTGCATTCCAATTAAGAACATTTTTTTCGAGAATTGAGCTTATTTTTTTACTTTTCTTAAAAATGGCACCTAAATGAAAGGAAACATCGGTAGCTCAGAGGAAAATTATCCTGCATTTGCACGATCAAGGCAAATCTTATGCAGAAATAGGAGAGATAATGGGTAGAAGCCGATTTACTATTCGAAGCATCGTGCAGCGCTTCAAAGGAGCCCAAAACCTGGAAAGTTCGAAACACACAGGCCGCGCAAAATTGTTGAACAGCGCTGAATGCATGGAAATCGTTCGAAAGGTGAAAAAGAATCCCCAAATATCATCAACACAGATTGCTGCTGAAGTTAAAAAAGAAATGGGGAAGGATGTGCCCACGATTACGATACGCAGAGTACTGCACGAGGCCATATATACAAAGCACGTGTGGCTAGACGAAAACCCTGTATCACAGATGTTGATAGAAAGAAGCGTTTGGACTACGCTAAGGAATACATTAGCAAGCCATCTGATTATTGGAGTCAAGTATTGTTCTCAGATGAAAATAAATTCAATATATTTCGATCGGACGGGCGCCAAATGGTTTGGAGAAAGCCGAATACTGCATACGACAAAAACAATATTACACCAACAGTTATACATGGTGGCGGTGGGGTGATGGGCTGGGGTTGCATGTCTGGTGCAGGTGTGGGTGAGTTGGTATTTGTAGACGGTATAATGGACAAACATTTTTATTTAAATATTTTAAAGGATAACCTCAGAAAAAGTGGCGAAAAGCTAAAACTACCAAGCTCGTTCACATTCCAACATGACAACGACCCCAAGCATTCTGCCCATATCGTCAAAATGTGGCTTGCATATCACACCGCCCATGTGCTACCGCACCCACCACAATCTCCAGACCCTAATCCGATCGAGAACTTTTGGCTACACGCATCACCAAACTGGCAATTTAAAAAAATCCGACTTAAAGCAAGCTCTAACTGATGAATGGCACCAAATTGGGGAAGCAGTTACCAAAAATGTAGTTAATTCGATGCCAAACCGTTTATCAGCTGTTATAAAAGCTAAAGGCTTAAGCACAAAATATTAATAATAGTTTTTAGTTATTTTCTTAGATCATATTTTTATATTTTTATACCCTGAACCCATTGAAAATGGGAATTCAGGGTATAATGGTTTTGTTAAAATGTCAAATGTATGTAACAGGCAGAAGGAGGCGTGGCAGACCCCATAAAGTATATATATTCTTGATCAGGACGACGAGCTGAGTCGATATGGCCATGTCCGTCTGCCCGTCTGTCCGTCCGTCCGTATGTGTGAACGCGTCGATTTCAGAAGTCTCTGTATAGCACGCGCATATCGAGTTTGTTTTAGAAAATCGATAACTTTTCCCGTAATTTTGTTATCGATTAAAAACCTTATCGAAATGAAGTAAATAAATCCACAAAATCAAGCAACCACAGGCAGCAAGAGTTTCGCACACAAATACTCATATATGTAAGCAAGAACTGTAAGTGTGTGTGTGCATGCTGGTCTCAAAAACATATTCGCTAAGCGCACCAACGCTTTCATACCCTTCACACAAATAATAATGAAATTGTAAACATTTTGCATGAGCATGGCACACCCTTTCAACAATTTGGTATACTCTTCTCTCAGAAGGGAATGAATGAAACGTCTCGACGAACGAATTTCAATTTGGGTACGCTGCTGGTTGTGTGTACGCCATACGTGTATATGTACTTGAGAGAGCAGAGAGAGAGAGAGAGAGAGAGTAAGGAAAAAATAGCATATAGTAGTTCTTCATATGAGAATGTGACCATTTCGGTTGAGCGCTCGCAGCGCACTGATTTTGCCGGACCATATTTTTACTGTCTGAGCCTAAACCGACCGAGCCGAGCAAATACGAAGTTGAGTGGTCCACCACGCAGAAGTTTTTCAGTGTGGAATAACTTTGTTCTAGTTGACGCATCTATGTGTTGTATGGTTAGTGCTTTAACTCCGTTCAAAAGAAATGTCCAATGCACCTTTTTGGCACTACAGCAACATTCTTTCTACTCCCCAGCTTATCAAGCTTCGATGGTATAATAGGGCTCGACCTATTAAAAAAAACTAATACCAATCTAGATTTCAAAAATAATATACTAAAAACTGAAACTGGATCTGCAATAATCCACCATAGAAGTCCCCCAAAAAATTGAAAAAGAATTCAAAGAGATGTTAGAAAAACAAGTAAGAACGTTGCAGTCGGGCGCAACCGACTGCGTGATAATCTGTTCCCATAGGGGCTTCTGGCATATTACATTTTAAAGTTTATCTTAATTTGTTAAAGTCGCCGCTCGAATTAGCTTCTGACTCAAAATAACTATATATTTATTAAAATTCTATAAATATATATATGTAAATGAGTAAAATTTTTATAAATTATGGCTCGCTTCAATCGTTTGTATGAATATGATGATTTTATGAGCTAGACAAAAAAATATAACTGCACCATGCATTTTATAATTTTTATGCAAAGCAGTCTGTTAACTTAAGAGTTGTCTGTTAATTTGAAAGTGTGATTGATTTTCTTTACATAACCAATTGAGTCTTTTAACAGTGCTACTTGGGAATCGTCTGAAGCATTGCCAACATACGAAAATAACGAAATAACTGACCTAGGTTATGGAAAACTATATTAATATTAGGTGGTCAATTATTTCGAGCATTTAAACATTAAATCGAAATACATATATTTATTTGTCTCTTACAATTTTTTCTGCCTACTTAGCAAGAAATTAAGCTTATTTATGTAGGCGGTACATGCTTATGACTAATTCCGCTATGTAAGAATATTGCAGTTTAGCGCCACCTACCGGATTATTCTTGTGATGGTGATTCTGCTGCAATTTTAACTCAAGCTCTGCAAAATAAAATTCCAATTTGCCACGCCCCCAGTGGTCGTAGACATGTAATTTTTTGGCCAATTCTTAGGAGTATAAATTGACGTAACAGCAAAAATGTGGAAATCACAGGGTATTTTTCGGTGCGCCACGCCCTAAAGGGGCGTAACAATTATTTTTGGGTCATCGATAAAGGAGGTCACCAGTAACTCAACTACCCAACTTTGAAACTTCTAGCTCTAAAACTTTAGGAGATATAAAAGGAAATTTTGTGCAAAATCTAGATATCCAGATCCGATTTGCCACGCCCCCAATTGGCGTAGACTCGTTATTTTTGGCCAATCTTTGGAAGTAGTCGAAGGTAACATAAATGCCAACTTTGGAAGCTTACTTTCGAAAAATGTGGAAATTACAGGGCATTTTTCGGTGTGCCACGCCCTAAAGGGGCGTAACTTTTATTTTTGGGTCATCGATAAAGGAGGTCACCAGTAACTCAACTAGCCAACTTTGAAACTTCTAGCTCTAAAACTTTAGGAGATATAAACTTTTGCGGTTTGCCACGCCCCCTATGAGCGTAGATATATCCGCCATATCTTTGATCGTGGGTTGTTTACGCGAGTATATATTCCAAATTTCAAGTCTCTAGCATCAATAGTGCTCGAGATATAGAAGAATATGTATAAATCACTATATAGTCAGATCCGATTTGCCACGCCCCCAAGGGGCGTGGATATATAATTTTTCATCGATCTTTATAGGAGCTTAACAGTAACTTACATGCCAAATTTGGGCATTCTAGCTCTTAAACTGCAGAAGATACAGTTTTACCCGATTTGCCACGCCCCCAATGAGCGTAGATATATCCGCCATATCTTTTTGATCTTGGGTTGTCAACGCGAGTATACGTTCCAAATTTCAACTCTCTAGCACTTCAACTAACAGGGTTTCTGACATACCGGAAAATGCATTTTCCGATTTGCCACGCCCCTAGTGGGCGTATCGGGAAAATCTTAACACTTTATAATTCGAGGGTATACACGAGTATGTGTTCCAAATTTCAAGTCTCTAGCTTCAATAGCGTCGAAATGGTTTACGTTCATACGGACACACGGACGGACAGCAAGACGGACATTGCACAAAACGAATATACTCTTTTTCCCTTTGGGAACAGAGTATAAAAATAAATGTTTTCGCTTCCTTACAACACAAATATAATAGCTACAATTCGAACTGAAGATGAAAACCCGATTTACTCTAAACTTTACCCTTACCCATTAGGAATATCCGACTTTGTAAATGAAGAAACGATTATATGCTAAGGGATAATATTATCAGACCCTCTAGGTCCCCATATTATAACCCGGTGTGGGTAGTTGACAAAAAGGGAGTAGACGAACAAGGAAACAAGAAGAAACGCCTTGTTATTGACTTCAGGAAGCTAAACTCAAAAACTATCGACGATAAATATCCAATACCAAACATAGTAGCTATTCTCTCAAACCTTGGGAAAGTCAAATACTTCACAACGCTTGATCTGAAATCGGGATTTCACCAAATACTTCTTGCAGAAAAAGACAGAGAAAAAACTGCATTTTCTGTAGGAAATGGGAAGTATGAATTTTGCAGACTTCCCTTTGGTTTGAAAAACGCCCCTGGAATTTTCCAGAGAGCCATTGATGATGTCCTACGAGAACAGATTGGAAAGTCATGCTACGTTTATGTAGACGACGTAATCATATTCTTCGAAAATATGAAAAATCACGTGATGAACGTTGCTTGGGTACTAGATAAATTGTACGACGCTAATATGAGGGTATCACGAGACAAATCTCACTTTTTTAAAGAAAAGGTTGAGTATCTTGGATTTGTGGTTTCCCGTGGCGGCATTAAAACTAGCCCCAGCAAAATCGCAGCTATTGAGAAATTTGAACAGCCCACCAACCTGTTCCAAGTCAGATCATTTCTCGGTTTAGCAAGCTATTACATATGCTTTATAAAAGATTTTGCATCTATAGCCAAACCATTGACAGACATACTGAAGGGTGATAATGGAAAAACAAGTGCGGGGCAATCAAAAAAATTCCGGTTAGCCTTAATGAGACAGATATTCACTTTCAAAAAACTAAAGAATATCTTAAGCTCGGAGGATGTAATGCTCTTATACCCTGATTATCAAAAGTCATTTGACTTGACGACAGATGCTTCGTCCTCTGGCTTAGGTGCTGTTTTATCACAAAACAAAAAACCGATCACTATGATCTCCCGGACTTTAAGAGACAATGAGCTAAATTTCTCGACAAATGAACGTGAGCTACTTGCGATAATGTGGGCTTTAAAATCCCTAAGAAACTATCTGTATGGTGTAACAAATTTAAATATTTACACTGATCACCAGCCACTTACATTTGCAGTCTCAGACAAAAATACAAATGCGAAAATCAAAAGATGGAAATCATTCATCGATGAGCACAACGCTCAAATTCACTTCAAGCCAGGAAAGGAGAATTTCGTCGCCGATGCTCTATCGAGACAAAACCTTTACGCTTTAGAAGAAGAAGCCCCATCAGACTTAGCCACTATGCATAGTGCACTATCATTGACATACACTGATCAACTGTTTTAGGAACCAAATAATTATTGAAGAAAGCATAACAGCTTCTGAAAAAATTATTGTAATGTTCGGACAGAAAACGAGACATATCATTAACTTTTCAAACAGGGAAAACTTAATAGGAAAAGTGTGTGATGCGGTAAACAAAGACGTAGTGAACGCAATCAAATGTGACTTGCCAATACTAGCGTTTGTTCAAAATAAGCTAGTTGAGACCTTCCCGTCAACAAAATTTTGGCACTCTAACAAATTGGTAATCGACGTTAATGACGAAAACGAACAAAAACAGATTATAGTCGCAGAACATGGTAGAGTTGTTAGAGCAGCACAAGAAAATACAAAACAAATTCTCCAGTACTATTTTTTCCCAAAAATTACGCGTTTGACAAATGAAATAGTTGCAAATTGTAGGACTTGTAATAAAGGAAAATATGACCGACACCCACAAAAGCAATACATCGGTGAAACGCCAGTCCCCAACCAAGTAGGAGAAATCCTTCACATTGACATTTTTTCTACAGATAAAAAATACTTCATAACCTGTATCGATAAGTTTTCAAAATTCGCCATTGTACAGCCCATAGCTTCCAGAACAATAACAGATATTGAGCCCCCCATCTTACAGCTTATGAACTTTTACTCAAATACTAGAATTATTTATTGTGATAATGAACCGTCATTGAACTCAGGAACAGTAAAGTTTCTTTTGAAAAACCGTTTTAATGTTGAAATAGTAAACTCTCCACCACTACACAGTACTTCAGACGGACAGGTAGAAAGATTTCATAGCACTCTAGCAGAAATTGCCAGATGCCTAAAATTAGAAAAACAGCTAAATGACACAACTGACGTTATACTTCAAGCAACAATAGAATACAATAAAACAATTCACTCCGTCGTAAACATGAAACCAATTGACATAATACACGCTTCCTCACCCGAATTCGAAGCAAAAATAAAAGATAGAATATCCAGAGCGCAAGATCTGCTGTTACAAAGACAGAATGCAGACAGAAGAAATAGAACTCTTCAAGTAGGCGACAAGGTACTCATGAAATTGAATAAGAGACTTGGCAACAAGTTAACTCCCTTATTTGAAGAAGTCATTGTGGAAGCCGATTTGGGGTCAACGGTTCTTATAAAGGGGAGGGAGGTTCATAAAGATAACCTAAGATAAGAAAAAATTTATTTTATTCCTCCAGTACTTATTCTGCTCTGTATCTTGCTAGGGTTTGGGTACTACGCTTTCTACTTTTAATAACAACAACAGCTGTAAAAATTAATAACTTAACAGAATCCATTAATAAGATAATTAGATTTGCCAAAGAAAAACAGATTGACACAGGAAACCTCTATCAAACATTACTCACATTCTGCAGGTATGGCGCATTGCAACACTCGTCTCAGTCATCTACAACCGTTAGTGGAAATTGATGATGGTATCATAATTGTAAACGAAGAAACAGTTATAATACGAATGGACAACGGCACGAACAAAGTCATCCATGGCACACACTTGCTGACGTTTGATGAAGAGGTCTATGTAAATGGGTCCCTGTACAAAAACACAAAAAACATGGTCAAACGTCACCCAGGCTCGGCAGTATCGACTACTCCAAATATAACTGGCCACCAAGAGATTTTGAGCATGCCGTATCTTCAGAGGCTGAACCTCGAGAATCTCCAACATATCGACAACATCAAAAAGAAACTGTCAGTATGGCCCATGATGTTTGCAGCATTCCTCGTTACTCTGGTCATCGGTTCTGTCATCTTTACGACTTATCGTAAATGCAAAAAGAATAAACAACAAGTTTCGATACGAGCAGTCATCGACACCTTAAAGAAACCCGAGGGCGGCCTTCAAACTAGTGAGGGAGGAGTTAACACATCCGGCCTGCCAAAAGTCAACGACTGCAGTTCTGCATGATCAGCACAGTCGAACCAATGTTAAATGCAAACTGTGCCAAACGCCGCGCTATGCTATCGTCAACATTCCATGCGCCGTTGCGACGTTGCGACGTTGAAACATAATACAATCAGCATAATCGCTGACACAGCGATTATAGGTCAGGGCTAGCTAGATATAAGAACATTTTGTATTTTACTTTTTAGTCTGGATTTGGCCAATAAACGAACAAGTAATAATTCTATTTCACTGATTTAACTTCGTGCGGAGACCACAAGTAAACTGTTTGCACAATAAATTATTAACTTATACACGAGTATACATTTCAAATTTCAGATCTCTAGCTTTTGTGGCTTACGAGATCTCTGCGTTCACACGGACGGACGGACGGACGGACAGACGGACAGGACTATATCAACTCAGTTTGTCGATCTGATCAAGAATATATATACTTTATGCGGTCTACCACGTCTCCTTCTGCTTGTTACATACATTTTCACAAAAAACATTATATCCTGATTTCCCATTTTCAATGGGTTCAGGGTAACAAGTAAGAACGTTGCAGTCGGGCGCAACCGACTGCGTGATACTCTGTTCCCATAGGGGTTTCTGGCATATCACATCTTAAAGTTTATCTTAATTTGTTAAAGTCACCGTTCGAATTAGCTTCTGATTCAAAATAAATACAGTCGAGTCCCGATAATTCGAAATGGCAAGGGGATCATTTTTTTTTCGATTTACACAGAAATTCAAATTATCGAGACTCGACTGTAACGAATTTTTTTCAAGGGGATAGAATTTGTTTCGATTTATCGCGATTATCGATTTAGCGGGGTACAAATTATCGAGACTCGACTGTATATGTTTTATTAAAATTTTTAAAAAAATATATATATAACTGAGTAAAATTTTTATAAATTATCGCTTCAATCGTTCGTATGAATATGATGACTTTGAGCTAACCACAAAAATATAACGGTGCCATGCAAGTGTGTGTTTATGCAAAGCCGTCTGTTAACTCAAAAGTTGTCTGTTAATTTGAAAGTATGACGTCACATTTTCTTTGCATAACCTACTGAGTCTTTTAATCGTCTGAGGCATTGCCAACATACGAAAAAAGCCACAATCACAATGATACTCAAACCTAAGAAACCTCCGGATCGTACAGACTCTTACAGGCCGATTAGCCTTCTCCCAATTTTGGGGAAGATTTTCGAAAAACTTATACTAACAAGACTTAGACTTACTCTTGAAGACAAATCCACTCTACCCAATCACCAATTTGGTTTTCGTGCGCAACATGGCACTACTGAACAATTACACAGGGTAGTGGCTTCGATACTTCAGGGACACGAAAAAAAACAATTTGGCGCAGCTGTCTTCTTTGACATTAAACAAGCCTTTGACAGAGTCTGGCATGATGGGCTTCTTTTCAAGCTCAAACACATTCTCTCACCTCATTTATACAAACTACTCTTTTCCTGGCTCACAAACAGACACTTTTCTATCCATATCAATGGACACTATTCCACAGAAAGACTTTTCAGAGCAGGTGTTCCCCAAGGCAGTGTCCTAAGCCCGACACTGTACAACATTTTTACTAGCGACATGCCAACACTTCCTTCCTTGAATAATATCATTGCCACATATGCAGACGACACTGCCGTTATTTGTTTTAGCCACTCACACACTTTAGCCAGTTCTCGATTACAGTCATACGTCAACAGATTCTCTTCGTGGACTAAAAACTGGAATATAGGCATATCTCATGACAAGACCTCACAAATGACTTTTACAAAAAGACATCAAACCTGCCCACAAATTTGCCTAGACGGACTCCCCATTAATACTGTCACCTCACAAAAATACCTTGGACTTACTCTCGATCCTAAACTCACCTGGCGAAAGCACATTCAAAACATTATAGGTACTATTAACACAAGACACAAAAAATTACACTGGTTACTCAATCACAAATCAAAACTATCACTTAACTGCAACGTTACACTTTTCAAGTCACTAATTCAGCCTATATGAAGATACGGGTGCTCCATTTGGGGAACACCTGCTCCTTATCTCATAAAGAAACTTCAAAGTACTGAACATCGCATTATAAGACATTTGATTGGATTTCCATATGCCAGGAATGATGATATCATGACAGATTTAAAACACAATTACGTCATTAATATTATCCAAGACACTTCTATCAAACAGAACTCTAGACACTCATCTCACCCAAATCCTCTTGCACAATCACTCACCTTTGATACTTTACATCCTTCCTCATACAGACTTAAAAGAGCCCAGCTTGAACATCTACCAGACCGTACACTCCCTTTACCTAATCCACGCACACGCACATAACTCACACCTCAATATAATTATTTATTAATATAGCCCACACCAGTTACTCTCACATATTTTGTATCAATTCCACACACACACTGAATATTTGTCAATGTTTTGCCAAAAAGAGGTTTTAAAGTTTTTCTTAGAAAAATGAAACCCACATACAATAAATGATTGCCATAACAAAAAAAAAAAAAAACAATTTTTTCTGCCGACTTAGCAAGGAATTAAGTTTATTTATGTAGGCGGTACACGCTTATGACTAATGCTGATACGCAAGAATATTGCAGCTTAGCGTCACCTACTGTATTATTCTTGTGATGGTGATTCTGCAGCAATTTTAACTCAATATAATTTTTTCCAATTAGACATGTAATTTTTGGCCAATCCTTAGGAGTCTAAAGTGAGCTTACACTTATTTTTAGGTGCGCCACGCCCTAAAGGGGCGTAATAATTATTTTTGGATCATCGATAGAGGAGGTTACCAGTAACTCAATTAGCCAATTTTAGAAATAGTCAAAGGTAACGCAAATGCAAAATTTGCAAGGTTACACTCCAAAAATATGGAAATTACAGGGTATTTTTCAGTGCGCCACGCCCTAAAGGGGCGTAATAATTATTTTTGGATCATCGATAGGGGTTACCAGTAACTCAATTAGCCAATTTTGAAGCTTCTAGCTCTGAAACATTAGAAGATATAAAAGGAGATTTTGTGCAAAACACTAGATATTCAGATCCGATTTGCCAGACCCCCAGTTGGCGTAGACTTTCCGGTTGCTCACAATATTGCACGGCAACGGCTACAATAACGCTTTACAAGAAAGATGCAAGCGCTGCGCGAACTCAACGACTGCATTCTGAGGGCGTGGCTTATTGCAGGTCACAACCAAATCATCTCGATCCCATCACCAATGTAGACGACGGCATAAACACCATCAATGATAGTGTATCCATAGTATCCTATGAGAAATCGCACTTAAGCCAATGTAATTGAATGCACCTGGTTATCTTCAACACATATGCCCAAAGAATGGGTCAAAACATGAAAACCGCAACAATATCCAAGGCCGGTTCCCTGGCGTGACGCCCCTTCTTTACTGAGCATCATTGGTCACAGCGAAGTGCAAGTATGTTGCATGGCGTCTGCTGGGTAACAGCACAGCACAGTTGAACGAGCAGTTGACGTACGCCGTATTTCATGGAATGCGACAGCGGCGCATTCGTAAAAGGAGCAGAAGCACAGCGAGCAATCGCCATCACATTAATAAAGTTATTTAGTTTAAATCTTGTATAGTGCTCGTAATTATTTGACTTAAGTAAGTATGTATATTATTATTCCCCTATATGAACATGTAGGAGGATACTGGCGTCAAAGTGCTTACATATTTGTAAATTATAATTCGACAACGCAATATTTAACAGCACTTTAATGCATTTATTTTGGTAATCAATTTAATTGAATTCGACAAACTTATTCTTCGAATTTTGGAGCTGCACTCTTTGTTTTAGAATAATCTCTTATGGGAGAGTAAAACTGAAAGTAAACAAAAAATTATACATTATATAAGTGTGCGCATATGAATGTTGTTTGATCTTATTACCTTATATTGCTTGTCCTTATACTCTTGCCATGGTTCTGGATTGGACGACCGATTCCATGTAACGTCAGGATTCCTTGTAGCTAGGCGAGTCATATAATAAACGGCTCCAACTGCTCCAGCGGCCACGCAAACGTATAGCGGGATCAACTATAGTTTAGATATTAATAAAATAACGTTTGAATTCAATTTTGCATGATTACGTAATAATATATATATGTATAAAATAACATTACTAACCGCTGGATTTTTTTTAAGACTTTGTAGTCCGAGCCCCTGCATGGTATAAATATCCTAGTAAAAAAATAAATATTCTGTACAGTATGTACATATATTAAATTGAAACATTTTTCTTACGTCTTTTTATTAGCTATTCACAAGATGTTAACCGTACTCAGCCGTACTCAGTTTATTCAGAACTAGTTCATTTGTGCATATTGATAATTGTCAGCATACCGTCGAAGTTTTGTTAGCAATACAACTAACTATACTTGGGTAAAAGCAGCTCATTGAGGTGAACCGGCTCACTCGGTCTTTTTTGTGAAGTGAGCCAACTCACTCAAATGCAGTGTTGCCATTTTGGCTATTTAATAGCAAATCTAGCTATTTTTCAAAGCGATATGCTATAAAAATTTTGAAAATGCTATTAGCTATATTTTTAGCTATTTTACAAAACGTAGCAATACTACGCAAAGTTGACAACATATCGGTAGAAAGTGTGTTGCGGGCCAATAAACCTAGTATATTGGCAATTCTTGAATATTTTCAATTCAAAACAAGTAAGAACGTTGCAGTCGGGCGCAACCGACTGCGTGATACTCTGTTCCCATAGGGGCTTCTGGCATATTACATTTTAAAGTTTATCTTAATTTGTTAAAGTCGCCGCTCGAATTAGCTTCTGACTCAAAATAACCATATATTTATTAAAATTCTAAAAGTATATATATGTAAATGAGTAAAACTTTTATAAATTATGGCTCGCTTCAATCGTTTGTATGAATATGATGATTTTATGAGCTAGACAAAAAAATATAACTGCACCATGCATTTTATAATTTTTATGCAAAGCAGTCTGTTAACTTAAGAGTTGTCTGTTAATTTGAAAGTGTGATTGATTTTCTTTACATAATCAATTGAGTCTATTAACAGTGCCACTTGGGAATCGTCTGAAGCATTGCCAACATACGAAAATAACGAAATAACTGACCTAGGCTATGGAAAACTATATTAATATTAGATGGTCAATTATTTAAATATTAAATTGAAATACATATATTTATTTGTCTCTTACAATTTTTTCTGCCTACTTAGCAAGAAATTAAGCTTATTTATGTAGGCGGTACATGCTTATTGCAGTTTAGCGCCACCTACCGGATTATTCTTGTGATGGTGATTCTGCTGCAATTTTAACTCAAGAGCTCTGCAAAATAAAATTCCAATTTGCCACGCCCCCAGTGGTCGTAGACAAGTTATTTTTGGCCAATTCTTAGAAGGAGTCTAAATTGACGTAACAGCAAAATTTGGAAGCTTACCTTCCAAAAATGTGGAAATTACAGGGTATTTTTCGGTGCGCCACGCCCTAAAGGGGCGTAACAATTATTTTTGGGTCGTCGATAGAGGAGGTCACCAGTAACTCAATTAGCCAATTTTGAAGCGTCTAGCTCTAAAACTTTAGGAGATATAAAAGGAAATTTTGTGCAAAATCTAGATATTCAGATCCGATTTGCCACGCCCCCAATTGGCGTAGACTCGTTATTTTTGGCCAATCTTTGGAAGTAGTCGAAAGTAACATAAATGCCAAATTTGGAAGCTTACGTTCAAAAAATGTGGAAATTACAGGGTATTTTTCGGTGTGCCACGCCCTAAAGGGGCGTAACTTTTATTTTTGGGTCATCGATAAAAGAGGTCACCGGTAACTAAACTAGCCAATTTGAAGCTTCTAGCTCTAAAACTTTAGGAGATATAAACTTTTGCGGTTTGCCACGCCCCCTATGGGCGTAGATATATCCGCCATATCTTATTGATCGTGGGTTGTCAACGCGAGTATGTATTCCAAATTTCAAGTCTCTAGCATCAATAGTGCTCGAGATATAGAAGAATATGTATAAATCACTATATAGTCAGATCCGATTTGCCACGCCCCCAAGGGGCGTGGATTTATAATTTTTTCATCGATCTTTTTAGGATCTTAACAGTAACTTACATGCCAAATTTGGGCATTCTAGCTCTAAAACTGCAGAAGATACAGTTTTACCCGATTTGCCACGCCCCCAATGGGCGTAGATATATCCGCCATACCTTTTTGATCTTGGGTTGTCAACGCGAGTATACGTTCCAAATTTCAACTCTCTAGCACTTCAACTAACGGGGTTTCTGACATACCGGAAAATGCATTTTCCGATTTGCCACGCCCCTAGTGGGCGTATCGGGAAAATCTTAACACTTTATAATTCGAGGGTATACACGAGTATATGTTCCAAATTTCAACTCTCTAGCTTCAATAGCGTCGAAATGGTTTGCGTTCATACGGACAGACGGACAAGACGGACATTGCACAAAACCAATATACTCTTTTTCCCTTTGGGAACAGAGTTTAAATATTGAAAATATTTTAAGCCAATTTGAGAAAATACATTTTGTAAAGTGGCACAACACTTCAGATAATGTAAAAATTTTGGGCGGAGGCCGTGAAATTTACAGATGCCTGTGGTGTTCCAATTTTCAAACATTTGGCCGGGTTCGCGTTGAAACTCCTTTCACTACCATGGTCAAACGCAGAGGTGGAAAGGATTTTTAGCCAAATGAATTTGGTAAAAACAAATTTGCGAAATCGAATGCAAATAAAGACGTTGGACTGTAGTATGTTCCTTGAACAATAATAAAAATGTAGTATGTTCCTTCGTTGAAAGTCATTTATTGAATGATAATGAAATGTAAATCAAATGAAGTCTTAAGCTAAAGTACATATATGTCTTATTATATATCTCTGCCGCAGAAGGCAGCAGAGCGAGAGAGCGTAGTATGTGTGTATGTTTATGCAAAGGGCATATACATTAGTTTTGCTATATGAGCCTCTGCTCATGAGCATATATATATATAAAAGTATGCAAGCGGCAGCCGTTGGCTTGCAAGGCGGTCAAGTGCTGACGCGGCTATTCTCACGCTGCCCGTCGGTCGCACATAAGTGGCCGATCGTATTTCAGTTGGATGCATAATGTATACATAGCAACAAAGTGTCACTATGTGTGTATGATTAATTACTCTACAAAGAATTGGGCATATGACAGTGGAATACACTATCTTATGCTGGGCATACTACACCTCCCTTTTTAGAAAAATAACGTAATATATGTAGTTATTTAGTGTTAGTGTATTCTATGTAATTCTATATCTATGTAATAATATATATTTATATATTTTTTTTTTTTTATCTTTTTTTTTTTTTTTGGTTTAGAATTTTTTTTTGAAAGGAAAAGTAAGAATTATTTTATTTATATATATATTTAAAATTTTTTTTTTTTTTTTGTTTTAAGAAAAAATGTTGTTTGTTTGTATTCAGGTTAGCTAGACCTCTTTCATGAAAGTTTTTTAGTTATTTAGCATTTTTAGCCTATCCTTATGAACTTTTTGTTCTTTATTCTTTTTATTTCTTATAACTATGTTATTTTTTTTCTCTATTCTTATGACCTCAAAGGGTCCTATATATACTGGTTCTAACTTATGACCTGTTTCGTTTTTTAACAAAACTTGGTCTCCTATTTCTAGTTTAAAATCCAATGATTTCTTATCGTATATTTGTTTTTGTTTTAGCTTATGTTTTTCTAAAAGTATACGCGCTCTTTTAAAAGCGTTTTCTAATCTAAATTTAACTTCTTTAGAATAGTCGTCCATGTTATAGACTGGTTCCATTCTATCTATGCTATTGAAATTAATTGGTAAATTGTTTTGCTTACCAAATACAAGTTCGTATGGACAATAATTATGAGTTACAGAAGGTGTTGTATTAAAACAATATACAACGTATTGTAACCATATGTCCCAATCAGTTTTATCAACTGATATATATGATCTAATGTATTCGTTGAATGTTCTATGACTTCTTTCAACGGTACCTAAAGTCTGGTGGTGGTGTGCGGTAGATATTATGTTTTCTACTTTTAAATTTTTGCACAAGTCATTTATAATTGAATTTTTGTATTCCGTTCCCATGTCCGTAATGAACGTCTTCATTGGACCGTACTTGAGAATAAATGATTCAAATATAGCTTTTGCGACAGTTGTTGCACTTTTGTTTGCAACTGGAATTGCTACTAAATACTTTGTCAAATCACATATTAAAGTGATTGCGTATTCATTCCCATTTTCTGAACGTGGTAGTGGACCAATTGTGTCTACTATCACTCTGTCGAAAGCATATTGTGGTGTTTCAGTTATGGCCATTGGTGATCTTGTATGTTTTGTCGTTTTTGACATCAGACATTTTGGACATTTATTTATGTACTCTTTGATATGACGTGTCATATTTTTCCAATAATAATGTCTTTTTACTTTGGCCAAAGTTTTTGTTATGCCTGTATGACCTCCTTGTATGGGATCGTCATGAAGTGTAAACAGTATTGCTTCTTTTTCTTTATCGTTTTCTATTAGGGTCACCGGCTTGAGTAGCGCTACTCTTAATGATTTTAATATTTTATTGCCCATATTTTTGAAAGTATCTATTGAAATTACTTCAAAGATCTTTTCGCTCGGTGCCACTTTGAGTTGGCTGATATTAATTATACCGGCTTGCCTTTCAAGCCTTTGAAAAAACTGACCTAAGTCAAGAGTTTCATTGGTATATAAATCATCAACATCAATTCTTGCAATAACTTTATTTCCTTGTTTTAACAAACATTTGGAATCTGTTTTTCGCAAGGTCACTACTTTTCGTACCTCGTCATTTGTAATGACTTCGAATACGTTGGGCTTAGAAGCTTTTTCAAGAGATTGTCTCGGCAAATCTACTTGCTCTTTTCCTGCGCAGGATTTATTCTGTTTACTTTGATTTCTTGTAGTGACTTTTAGTATATTCCTGTTTATATTTTTAAATTCATTTATTGTGATGCGTGATAATGCCTCAGCTACAAAATTGTCTTTTCCCTTGAGATATTCTACAGTAAAATCGTATTCTTCCAAGTCTAGTCTCATTCTAGTTAGTTTTGAGCTTGGGTTTATCATTGAAAATAAGTAGGTTAATGGTCTGTGATCCGTTTTAATAGTGAAGTGTTTACCATATATATATGGTCGAAAATGGGTTATTGCCCAGTGAATTGCGGCTAATTCTTGTTCAGTAGTATTCTTATTACTTTCACCTTTTGTGAATGAACGAGAAGCATATGCTATGGGTAGCTGTTTATCTCCATAAGTTTGAGTTAAAACTGCACCGCAGGCATGTTTACTTGCATCTGTAATTATGCAGTATTCTTTGCTAAAATCTGGGTATTTTAGTAAAGTTGGATTTATTAGAGCTTTCTTTAAATATTCGAATGCGGTTTGACATTCTTTAGACCATTCGAATTTTACATTCTTTTTGCATAGTCTTGTTATATGACGTGAATAGTCTGCAAAATTTTTAATGAATCGTCTGTAATAGTTACAAAATGCGACAAATCGTCTGGCGCTATCAGCGTCTGTAGGGATTGGATATTTTTCAATGACATCATATTTTTTGTCATCTGGTAAAATACCTTGATCAGTACACTTGTGACCTAGAAAAGTCACTTCGTGCATGAAAAATGTGCATTTTTCTGGATGTAATTTTAGATTGTGTTTCCTACATAGGTCAAAAACGTTTGTTAAGTTTTTAATCATATGATTTTCGGAACAACCGATGACTATTAAGTCATCCATGTACAAGAATGCTTGTGAAGGATCTAATCCGGAAAAAGCTATTGTCATCATTCTTTGAAAAGAATTTGGGGCTATTTTGAAACCGTAGGGTAATCGTGTGAAACGATATGAGCCATTGCTCGTTGAAAAAGAAGTTATATTTCTCGAATGCTCTTTGAGTTCGATTTGGTGAAAACCGGACATTAAATCGAAACATGAGAAATATTTAGCTCTGCCTAGTTGGTCAAGAATATCGTCTATTCTTGGAAGCGGAAATTTGTCGGATAAGAGTTTTTTATTTATTTGACGATAGTCTATTACTAGTCTCCATCTCTTTGTTTCGGAACCTGGTAGACCTTTCTTTGGTAGTAGCAGTAATGGACTGTTATATTCGGATACGGATGGTTCCACTATTTTATCTAGAATGAGTTTATCTACTTGTTTAATTATTTCTTCTTTGTGAGAATGCGGTATTCTGTAGTTTTTAATGTACACTGGTTCTGAATCCTTCAATCTTAACTCCTGTTTATAAAAATTATTGGTTGTAATTGATTCGGTTTCCAATCCGAATATATCTGTATACTTGGTGCATAATTCTTTTAGTTGTGTTTTGAATAGGGGCGGAAAGTTCTTTAATAATTTTTTCATAACATTGTTATGTCTTTCGTTCTTTAATAATTTTTTCATAACATTGTTATGTCTTTCGTCGCTAGGTTCATTAACTATTTCATAGTCATCTAGCGTTTCATATTTGAAATTATTCAGATTAACTATTTTAGCTGAATTGGTTGTATTTAGAATTCGGACAAAAGTGTTTTTATTATTGGAAATAGTGTTTCCTATGAAAATTCCTGTATTAATTTCTTGATTTGGAATTAATACACTGTCGTGTATTGAAGATATTTTAATTTGTCTTATTACTTCAGAACGTGCTGGAATTATTATGGCATTATTTTCACAAGTATGAATTATTTGTATTTTAATTGGGTAATTCAAATTATTCGGACGAAGTATGAGAGAGTCATATGTTTGGGTGAAGTCTAGTTGACAATTATATTTTTTAATAAAATCTATTCCTATTATACCATCGCAAGGTATTGGGAAATCTTGTTCGACTAAATGGAAGTTGTGTGGAATAATATATTTTCCTGTAGTAAGTTCTACAAATGCTAATCCCTTTGAAAAAGTTGAACCTTCACCGATTCCTGAAATTTGTGTCGTTATATTTGAATTAATGTTTTCAAATGAATCGACATTTTCTTTAAGTATTGATATATCTGCACCAGTATCTAGTAATAGGGTAAGTTCTTTACCTGTACTTTCGTTATGTATTTTAATGAATATGCTAAGGTTAAGATTGATTGTGTGTACATTATTATTTAACCATGAATATCTGAAGGGTTTTGCTGGTTTTCCGAATTACCTTGTGTAATTCGAACATTGTTATTATTTTGTTGGTTTTGGTTATTTTGGTTTTGGTTATTTCTACCACGTTGGTTGTTACCTCCGCGATAGTTTTATTTATTTTATTTATTTATTTATTCAAAAGGTTATTGACAAAACGAGAGTCAACTTAATAGGTAAACTAAACAAATATAAAGTATAGCCTAAATAAGAACAGGAAAAAATATTTCCATAATACCACCAACCCGATGGGGGTATTTTATTTGCCAGTCCGGCCAGCTATGCCCCAAATCACAGCCATGTATGGTCAGTGGTATTATTGAACTATGAAAGATAGAAAGTGTTAAGGGAAACTTAAAATATATATTATTGAATCTTACGTATAATTATAAATAAAATAATATAATAAAATATAAAGTAATTATTAATAGATAAAAGAAAATTTAATAAACAGAATGAGGAGTAGAGAGATAAAAAAGAATAGAAATGATTGGGAAATCACTACACAATGTTGGAGATTTGCCAGATCATCAAATTTATGACCTGCTTACTCCTGGGTATTGTGTGTGATTTCCCTAAGATGACCTGAAAGCAAGGATTTTATTAATGGAAGAGAGAGTTCTGAGGAAAACACGTGGTAAAATTTATTATAATTAACGCATAAAACGTGAAACGCGCTATGCAAAGAATAATCCGATGTGCACAATGGTAAATACAGCGGACGAAAGTGTCTGGTTGTTCTGGAAGGAACAGAAAAATTAAGCTGCATTAACAGACGGGATGAATCAATATTACCTATAATCAAATTATGTAGGAAAACAATCCCCAGGATTGATCTACGATTGATTAATGATGGAAGATCAATAAGAAGAAGCCTACTATGGTAAGACGGTAAACGGAGATTAGGGTCCCAGTTTAGATTACGTAGGGCAAAGAGTAAAAACTGTTTCTGGACTGATTCAATACGATCCTGATACAATTTATGCTGAGGAGACCATATAATTGAACAATATTCTAAAGTCGGGCGCACCAGCGAAATATAGAGTAGTTTTGTTATAAAGGGATCATTGAACTCTTTAGCCCAACGTTTAATAAAACCGAGCACACTTTTGGCTTCGTTTATGATGGTTGAGATATGAGAATTAAAATTAAGTTTTGAGTCGAAGAGTACCCCAAGATCTTTGACTGAAAAAAATGCGCTGCAATGAGTCATTATGAATTGAATAATTAGCAATGTATGGAATAGTACGACTGAAGGTCATTGTCATACATTTAGAACAGTTTAAATGCAACCGATTAGCCACACACCACAGTTGAAAGGAATTAAGATCATCTTGTAGGCGTAGATGATCGAGTGAATTAGAATACGATAGACAGAGTTTTACGTCATCTGCATACATAAATATATTTGAATGAGATATACAGCTAGGAAGGTCATTTATAAATAAGGTAAAAAGTAACGGTCCCAAATGACTACCCTGAGGTACACCTGACGAAACAAAAACAAGTTTCGAAATAGCTGATCTCAACATAACTCTTTGGGTCCTACCCTTTAAATAGGATGCAATCCAAGAAACAAGCTTAGGGGAAAATCCCAAATGGTCAAGCTTTAGAAGTAATATGTCATGATGTACTGAGTCAAATGCTTTACTGAAATCAGTGTATATAACATCAGTTTGCATTTTATTTAAAAAACTGTCATTGACTAGTGAAGTAAATTCTAATAGATTAGTCGATGTTGATCGACTTTGAACGAAACCATGCTGAGAAGGTGAGATAATAGATTTACAAAAATGTTGTAGTGTCGATGTTATTATTTTTTCAAATAACTTCGGAATAGCAGATAGTTTCGCAATACATCTGTAATTAGAAATATCAGACCTCCCGCCCTTTTTATGTAGGGGGATGATGAAAGACTCTTTCCAAACAGAAGGGAAAACAGAGGTTTCCAGGGACAAATTAAATAGTTTTAGTAATTGTGGCTGTAGGGAAACACTACATTCTTTAATTACACAACTGGGTATATTATCAGCTCCAGGAGAGAAGGATGATTTCAATGACCGAATCGCTGAAACCAGAGATGCAGGGGTAACGTTAGAAGCATTTATATTATTTATTGCAGAAATTAAGTAAGGGTAAGAAGTGGTATAGGGATCAACTGAAGAATAAGTGGATTGGAAAAAATTTGCAAAAAGATCAGAGGAATCATGATCATTACAAGATTTGTCCAATCCAAAGAAAAATGTGGAAGGTAAACTAGAAGATTTACGCTTCGAATTTACAAATGAATAAAATTGCTTGGGGTCACGGACGAACTGCCGTTTGCAACGTATAAGATAATTCTCGTAGCACTGAGAATTTAAAATATTAAAATTTGACTTGGCTATAGAATATTTCGACCAGTCAACAGTCGACCCAGACTTTTTAAAATTTTTGAAATATTTAGACTTAATATTTCTTAAATTAGAAAGAGACTGAGTAAACCAGGGAGGCTTATTAGTAACCGGTATAGAGTAGCGCATAGGAACACACTCATCTAATATGGTATTTAGAGTGTTATAGAAAATGGTTGTTGCTACATTAATGTCAACTGAGTCATAAAAAAGAGACCAATCGGTTGCATTAATTAGTTGGTTAAGTAAAACAAAATTGCATTTATTAAAACAGCGACGTTGTTGTGGAGGTATAGGCGTTGAAATTGGTGGACTATGTATGAAAAGTAAGACCTCCAAAGTGGGATGGTGTATATCCTCTGGTAGACATAAAGGGGATGATCTGGAGACATTAATGATAGAATCATCATTAGTAAAAACCAAATCTAGTGAACGATTCAGATGATTTGAAATAGGGTTCATCTGAAACATAGACAGACCAAACAACTCGTCAAAGAGATAGTGATCAGTTGTTGGAATAAGGTAATTTGAGGTGGGAGTTGAGGACCAAGAAGTGTTAGGTATATTAAAGTCACCCAACATAAGAAATAGGTCCTTATCCTTTACATGTTCAAAAACTTCTTTAATACAAGTTATATGCTGAGCATACACTTGCACATCAGAAGAGGGAGGAACATAAGAACAAGTAATATAAAGAGAACACGTTGGTAGAGTTATTTTAACACCAATAATCTCGGCATCGTGAGGTGACGTGAAACTAAATGAATCGGAGAGGATATCGGCCTTAACAGCAATTAAGACACCACCACCTCTACGTATCAACCGATCATGTCTATAAATAGTGAAATTATTTGAGAGAATCTCACTATTATAAACGTTGGGATTTAACCATGTTTCTGTGAAAGCAATAACATGATATTGAACACTAAAACTACTCAAAAACAGTCTTCTGAGTTTAGAATTTAGGCCTCGAACATTTTGATATGCCAAACACAGCTGAGGTGAGGAATGTGTAAAATTTAGTTTTTTGATACAATATTAGATGAAGATTGTATCGAAGAAGGATTTAAAGTAATTGGAGTCACTCTATTACGGTTCTTAGGTTTGAATTCGTGTACAACTATATGTGGTGGCCAAAATTTAGAATCACATATAGTTGTGAAATATTCTACAGGCACATTGATTTTAAATGAAGCAATTTCACGAGGAGTCGCAAAATTAAACTTAGAAATAAAAACTTTGGCTGGAGATTTACTAGCAATAAAAGCCGTTATTGCATCACAAGTCGTATCAGATGAAAGCCTAGATAAGAAAACTTGCTTTCGAGGAGATACGACAGATAAAGTGGGGATAGTAGGGGAGGGAGAAGTGGACAGAATGTTGGTCATTGTTTGAGCAACAATCGGGGAAGCTTTTAATTTTTTATTAGAAACCTGTATGAAACCTGTATCACTAGCGACAGGTGTTTCAAACGAATCACACGAAGCCGGAAGTGATAAAGACTCAGGACAGGGTGAGGAAGGCGCTGATAAATTGGGAGACGATATTGGTACAGAAGGAGGGGGTACCAACAGCGATGGAGTCTCCACTTCAATATGTGGAGTATCAAAATTGTACTGATGTAGTATTTCTTCACCAGCTTCTAGGTCACTAGATAACTGCTTTGAAATACTACTCAGTTTTAAAAATTGAACCCGCACTGAGTTGTACATTTTTGAAAAATTTATTTGTTTTTCCAAACAAACCGGACAAGACCAGCGTAAACCACCACAACCAATTTTGGTAGTGGACATGATTTTATCATACTCACGCCCGGTAAGACCTGCACATTTTGTATGCATAAAATTCTCACACAACCAGCAACTAACAAATTGCACTTGTGCAGAGTCAACAACTTGCCGAATAGAACATGATTTTTTGCAGCAAATCATATTGGCAATTGGGGTTAATCAAACCAAAACGAAAGAACAGATCAAACAAAATAATAGAAAAACAGAGAGGAATTAATGTGTTGAGAGAGCGAAGTCCAACAACAACAACAAGCAAAAGAGCGGAGAGACTAAACGGAGCAAGTGATATTCTTGCACAAAACGAAATTAGTTTCGTGAGAGTACAAGCACTCACAAACACACGAACAAGTGCAAAAAGAGTGATCAAAGCAAAAGAGAAGAGCACCAAAGAATAGAAATATTGAAGCAGAATTCAATAATAGTTATAATTACCGACGCTGCACAAACTTTCAAACTTTGAGGCACTAAATAAAACACCGCAAAGCACCACGGATTATTCTTTGCACTGTAATTAAAGACTGGTGGCTTAATTAACCAACACACGACAGTTTGCAAATTTAACAAAATATTAAATGGGCAAAAATCAAAAAAGATTATGGAACGTAAAGCAAGCACGTCTTACTCTCTCACTCAGAACTCTCTCTAGTTATTATAACCTCTGCCTCTACCATTGCCTCTATTTTGGTTATTATTATTATAATTATTATTATTATTATAATTATTTTTACCATTCCCTCTACCTCTTTGGTTGTAACGGGAATTGTTACCTCTATGGTTTTTACCTCTTTGATATAAAATTGTACTGGCATTTCCAGTCATCTCTGTGCTGCAATGGATATATTTACCCATGGCATCATCAAAGGTATTAAAGTTTCCGGCTTCTAATATAATTCGAAGCTTATCGTACTCGCAGTTTTTGATCATAGCGGAAATAGTTTCCTTAGTTGAAAACTTTTCTGCGTTATCTGGATCTAATCCGTCATCAATAAATGCAGCTTCAAGTTGCTTACGCAAGTTGTCAATTTCAGTTGCATATTGCGATGCTGTTTTGCCTTTTTGCTTTGCGTTTAGCAATTTGGCTTTTAAGACATCGGCGGACTCGCCTTTTACGTTGTCCTTTAGTTTATTGATAATGCTTAAAATAGTAGTTTCATTTTGAACTTTATAGAGAATTGTGCCAGTTATCTTTGATTTGATAACCTCAACGGCTAATTCTTCTTGAGTTCCCTTTGTTCTGTCTACTAATTTGAGTGCGGTTACAAAACGATGTAATGATAGTTTTTTACCATCAAATTCTGGTATGGAAGACGAAATTTGTCTTACATATTCTCTATCTAGTGCGGTTTGGTTTTCCATTATGCTTGTTTCTACTTCTAAATTATCAATAAGTGGTTGAGTGGTTTGATCGAATTCAGCTGTATCAGTTAGCTTTTCGGGTACATTTATTTCAATGTTCCTCTTTGTGCCGATACTTTTCAATCTTGTATTTAGAGATTTTATTAATTTGTGACACTGTTTTAGGTGATCAACTGAGAGTTTGTGTTTAAAAGAATTTACTGTTGTTACAATATTATTATATTGTGAAATTAGTAAATTGATATGGTTTGTTAGTGTTTCGACTCCTATAGTTCTATTGGTGTTTACACATTTGTATGATTTTTCAAAGTTATATTTGGAATAATTTAGCTTTTGAACTATTTCATTCCATTCCATATCTTTCTTCTTTTTTTTTTTTTAATTATTTGTGCAAACGTACTAATAATATCGTTGCTCTTCCTAATATATTATTTTCTTTAGTAATGCTTTTGATTATTAAATTTGGGTCATTTTTATAGGTTTTTTCTATGTGTAACATTTTTTTTTTTTTTTATGTTCTGTCTAAATCGATAGCTCTACTCATATATCGTTTTTTAATAATTTTATTATGCTTAACATAAAGTGTCAAAAGGAATTGGCAAACTGAAACTATTGTTAAGATCAGTAGCAGAATCCATAGGGCGTTAATATCGTCCGTATGGTCGATGATTTTAACATTATTTACGACATTAGCCGTATTATCTTTGGCTTGTGTGTCGTCGCTACCAAACCAACCCATTTGGAAGGTTTTTTTTTGTGTGTGCTAATGTTCAATAACTAAAAACTTTCTGATTTAGTTTTGGGAAAAATTTAGCTTTAACAAACAAAATTTTGTTTTACAGTTTAAATGTTCTGCATTTAATATAAAAATTTATTTTACTTTAACTTCTTAAATTTCTTTTTCAAAAACAAAATTCGCTACTGAGTATAATAATATTCAGTGCGCAAGAGACGTGGAAAAGTGTTAATGTTCATTCGATTGGCTCACAATTTTTATTTAAACATATTAAATGTCCAATCGAATGTGTTAATCATAGCCTAGCAGATGTTAGTGTTTTACGAGCAGCATATTAAAATGCATTGGCCCGTGGTAGAATTAAAAATTAAGGGCAAGAAAAGCCTTGGCATAAATGCAGCTTTTATTTGCGTTACTTTGCTCGTTTGCAAAGTTGTTCTTCTATTTGCCTTATTGTGAGTATCACCGATGGATCCTCCAGTTTGATGGGCGCACCGCTTGCACTGCTGCTTGTGTTATTGTCCTCCATTGTTATTTGTGGTTTTGTTTTTGTTTTTATATTATTTATATTATGCGCTCTGTGCTCTGTCTTTTATATTGTTAATTATCTTCAAAGTGTTGACCGATTGGCGGTCGTTGTTTGCTCTTTACTTGTTGTTGTTGTTGTGGTTGTTGTTTAACTGTTTGTCTTTTAGCTGCGATTTATGGCTAAAGTTGTAAATATATATATTAGATATATATTTGCTATATGTACAATATATTGCTCATATATGATTTGTTGTTTTTTTTTTTTTTTCGTTGTATCGAATTGTTGTTTTGAATTCATTGGTAGCTGTTAGTGTTTTTATTTTTAGTGTTTTTATTACATTTTAAAAACAGTACACTTAGTGTTTTTTTTTTGTTTTTATTAGTGTTTTAGTGTTTTTATTACATTTTAAAAACAGTACACTTATCAACACCCCACATGTTCGTGACACTTGTCACGGTCGCCATGTAGTATGTTCCTTGAACAATAATAAAAATGTAGTATGTTCCTTCGTTGAAAGTCATTTATTGAATGATAATGAAATGTAAATCAAATGAAGTCTTAAGCTAAAGTACATATATGTCTTATTATATATCTCTGCCGCAGAAGGCAGCAGAGCGAGAGAGCGTAGTATGTGTGTATGTTTATGCAAAGGGCATATACATTAGTTTTGCTATGTATGAGCCTCTGCTCATGAGCATATATATATATAAAAGTATGCAAGCGGCAGCCGTTGGCTTGCAAGGCGGTCAAGTGCTGACGCGGCTATTCTCACGCTGCCCGTCGGTCGCACATAAGTGGCCGATCGTATTTCAGTTGGATGCATAATGTATACATAGCAACAAAGTGTCACTATGTGTGTATGATTAATTACTCTACAAAGAATTGGGCATATGACAGTGGAATACACTATCTTATGCTGGGCATACTACAGGACGCTATTTTAAATATATATAAGGCATGCTTTATTGGAAATTATGCTTTAATATGTTAATTAACATGTTTAATTCATAGATATGGCTTGCGCAGAAATGACAAGTGCTGCCACAACTATACTGTGCCGTCATATTATTTAGATATGATAGTAGTGAAAAAAACAACGATAATCCCGAAGAGGATGTTGACGATATTGTAACGTTGTTTGAAAACATTTAAAAAAGTAATAAGAAAACAAAAAAAAAGTATAAATAATTTTAGCTATTTTTTCAACTATTTTTTTTTTTATTTTTAGTTTATTTTAGTTTTAGTTAGTTTTCCTATTTTTTGGTCTCAAAATCTGGCAGCACTGCTCATTTGGCTCACTGGTTCACTTGCTGATAGCTCATGAGCCGATAGTGATCGCAAGCAACTTGAAAAAACAGCAGTCAGCTGTTATTGTTGTGATTCTTAGAACAGACAAGAATGCTCGCATTCGAATGTCTCAATGTATGTGTGCACATGTATAGAAAAAATGAAAACGGGGGTGGGTTTCTGGTCACATGTCGCAATTAACAAAACGTTTTGTTTAATTACTTTTGTGATATTTAATGGAAATTTTCAGCATATGATCTACATATTATATTGAATATTTGTCAGTTGTCTAAAATTGCAAACTCATTCACATATTGGCTATATTTGCAACTAAACTTCAATTTCAAAATTTTTGTAAAATTTTTAGCTAATATTCAAAATATAACAAAAACCGAAATTGTATAAAATATAAATGAAACTAAATGTAAAATTTGGAGACTCTAGCTCGAATGATGTACGAGATTTAATTTATTTACTTCATTTCGATAAGGTTTTTAATCGATAAAAAAACGGGAAAAGTTATCGATTTTCTAAAACAAACTCGATATGCGCGTGCTATACAGGGACTTCCAAAAAAAGTTTCAAGTCTCTAGCTCTTATAGGTTCTGAAATCGACGCGTTCACACATACGGACGGACGGACGGACAGACGGACATGGCTATATCGACTCAGCTCGTCGTCCTGATCAAGAATATATGTACTTTATGGGGTCTGCCACGCCTCCTTCTGCCTGTTACATACATTTGACATTTTAACAAAACCATTATACCCTGAATTCCCATTTTCAATGGGTTCAGGGTATAAAAATATAAAAATATGATCTAAGAAAATAACTAAAAACTATTATTAATATTTTGTGCTTAAGCCTTTAGCTTTTATAACAGCTGATAAACGGTTTGGCATCGAATTAACTACATTTTTGGTAACTGCTTCCCCAATTTGGTGCCATTCATCAGTTAGAGCTTGCTTTAAGTCGGATTTTTTTAAATTGCCAGTTTGGTGATGCGTGTAGCCAAAAGTTCTCGATCGGATTAGGGTCTGGAGATTGTGGTGGGTGCGGTAGCACATGGGCGGTGTGATATGCAAGCCACATTTTGACGATATGGGCAGAATGCTTGGGGTCGTTGTCATGTTGGAATGTGAACGAGCTTGGTAGTTTTAGCTTTTCGCCACTTTTTCTGAGGTTATCCTTTAAAATATTTAAATAAAAATGTTTGTCCATTATACCGTCTACAAATACCAACTCACCCACACCTGCACCAGACATGCAACCCCAGCCCATCACCCCACCGCCACCATGTATAACTGTTGGTGTAATATTGTTTTTGTCGTATGCAGTATTCGGCTTTCTCCAAACCATTTGGCGCCCGTCCGATCGAAATATATTGAATTTATTTTCATCTGAGAACAATACTTGACTCCAATAATCAGATGGCTTGCTAATGTATTCCTTAGCGTAGTCCAAACGCTTCTTTCTATCAACATCTGTGATACAGGGTTTTCGTCTAGCCACACGTGCTTTGTATATATGGCCTCGTGCAGTACTCTGCGTATCGTAATCGTGGGCACATCCTTCCCCATTTCTTTTTTAACTTCAGCAGCAATCTGTGTTGATGATATTTGGGGATTCTTTTTCACCTTTCGAACGATTTCCATGCATTCAGCGCTGTTCAACAATTTTGCGCGGCCTGTGTGTTTCGAACTTTCCAGGTTTTGGGCTCCTTTGAAGCGCTGCACGATGCTTCGAATAGTAAATCGGCTTCTACCCATTATCTCTCCTATTTCGACTAAGAGATACCCTGAACCCTGCGAAGATGCAATATTCAAATCACTTTCTTTTATATACAGAGGCTCCCACGCCAAATCGGACAAGACTATTTATTTATTTCAATGTGTTTTTTCTTTAGCACTAAGTTACTTTTTTTAAGTTTTCACATTTTTTCTTAAATCTATTAGGCCTTAGCTTACTAAAACAAAAACAAAATTTTTAATTTCCAACGGTAACATATTTTTTATTTTAAAAAACAAATAACAAGCCCGATTTTGAGCTTCAACGCCAATTCGGACAAAAGAAAACTGCAAGAAAAAGATCCGTTATTTGGCGGAGTTTTTCGTTTTTGTTTTGCTTATTGCATTTCGTTATGTTCTCAAGCTCATAAGTGACAGTAACACAAATTATTTTTGCGAAATGGCTGCACGTGGAAAGCAAACTGGTGTTGAGGCACGGCAAATAATTTTAAAACTGCATTTTGATGGAAAACCCGTTAGGGAAATATCAGATCTGGTCGGAAGAAGCAAATCTACCGTCCATGATATTATAAAAAGGTTTCGGGAAGATGGAAGTTTAAAGAACGAAAGCCAGGACGGCAAAAGAAAGCGATTAAACACAAGAGAAGAGCGGTCAATTATAAGGGAAATTAAGGTTGATCCCTTTAAAACCGGAACTCATGATGTCATTGAAAACTAAGTTTGGAAAGGATGTTTGTGACAACACAGTGCGCAATACTTTGCATCGGCATGATTTGCATGGCCGAGTTGCCCAGAAAAAGCCGTAATATTTAATATTTTATTGCAAAACCTTTGTTTGCGACAACAGCCTGCAGGCGAGTGGGAACGGATTTGACCAACTTTTCGCAAATCTATGGCTCTATGGAGTTCCAAACTGCAAGCAATCCCTGTTTTAATTCAAGCGTGCTATACCGGTTTTGGTAAAATTTCCTAGCCAATACTTCCCAAAGATTCTCGATAACGTTTATATCCGGGCTCTGGGCAGGCGTTTGGATCAGTTTGGGACAGTTATGGATAAGCCAGAGCCTAGCTACCATTGACGTGTGCTTGGGGTCGTTCTCTTGATAAAAAGCAAAGTCTTCAAGTATCCCCAATTTCGCCGCACTCTGCTTAACATTTTTTTTTTCAAAATATAAAGGTAGCCAAATTTATCTAATATGCCATCAATAAAATGTAAATGGCTAACTCCCACACTAGACATGCAGCCCCAAACCATCACAGAACCTCCACCATTCTTAACAGTGCCTATGGTGTTTTTGGGCTCCAACTCAGTGTTTGGTTTACGCCACACATACATCTTACCATCGGACCCATGTAAATTAAATTTACTTTCATCAGTAAACATAACCTTTAAGTAAGATAAATAATAAAAAAAAAAATTTTAATAAGATATAAAACCAACTAACATGATTCCCAAAATCATCGGTTTTTTTGCGAATTTTACCCTAAATTATTAGCTCTAAGAACAAGGCGTGGCAGACCACATAAAGTATATATATTCTCTATCAGCTCGACAAACTGAGTCGATATAGCCATGCCCGTCTGTCCGTCCGTCCGTCCGTCCGTCCGTCTGTCCGTCCGTCCTTCTGTCCGTATGAACGCAGCGATCTCTCAAACCACAAAAGCTAGAAATCTGAAATTTGAAATGTAAATTCGTGTATACCCTACGCAGTACGAGCTTATCAATTTTTTCGATCATCCCATTTCCTTACAATCGATGAAAATTGCAATTGTAATTTTTGGATTTTCGTATTTCAAAAACTAGAAGAAGTTAGAAGTTTGTTTACGAAAGTCCATCTAAAAGCAATACTATTCAACAAGAAAGTTTCCATAATATTGCACATACTGCAGCCCAAGCGCTGCCCACGCGCAGTCTCTGCGTAAACTGCGCAGTAGCAGAGCAAGTGCTTGTGAGTGCGTGTGCATGTGTGTGTGTGTGTGTATGTGTTTTTTGTATATATGTATATAAAAAAGAAAGTTAAAATGATTTGAATATCGCATCTTCGCGATCTGCGTTTTTAAATATATTCCGTATCTTGTATACATTACAAACTTATACAAAATTGAATTAAATCTTGCACTTTCACAATAAAATAGCATGTTTGTTAAAAAAGTAGTTTTTTTTAAGAATAAAAGTAATAATAATTTAATAAAAGAAACAAGTAAGAGTTCTCTAGTCGAGACTGGTCGACTAAGAGATACCCTGAACCCTGCGAAGATGCGATATTCAAATCATTTTACGCTTCTTTTATATATACATATATATAAACAACACATACACACACACACATGCACGCACATGCACAAGCGCTGAGGTCATGATGGAGGATG
>JAWNPC010000677.1:0-12271 GCA_035045365.1 Drosophila leonis
TTTAGGAAGTCACTTGACTCGTCAATTACAGCTTTTTAAGCATCATAAACCAGTTTTAACTGCTTGAGTAAGTATCGCAACAATAACAGATAAAATAAACTTAGAGAAAGAAGAAAAAAACTTTTCCAGTTGTTTTTTTTGAGTAGGAGACTTGAATTAACATTAGTGAAGACAGCTATAAAATGGTTTATGTATATAGAAATAATATAAATTTAACTGAATATAGTAGATTAGTTAGCTGATCGATAGTAATCAAGCAGGTAACATGAGCAATTTACCTGTATAGCTTTTGCAAGAGCTTCAAGCTTCTATCATCAGCACACTTCGATATTGACTACTTTCTTGCCCTCGCCTTGCTGCTTGGCTATGCTTTGAGACTTCTATGATTACAAACTCTATAAAGAGCACCAAAGTGAGTGAAGCCTGAGTCTACTCTCGGTGTGTTCAACCAAAGACATGCAGCTGTGTAGGGAAAGGGGTAAACGCTCTTCAACAACTGAAGAGCTAACAAATATACTCTTATATATTTTTTATGATTTAGTAAATAGTTTCATTCTTTCACCTGCATACATAAGTACTTAGTTATATACATTCTGCTGTTTGTTTCTATATAACATAGCTCTCAAAACAATTGTTAAGTTCTAATATAGTATTCACGCTACTCTGAAGAAACTAAATTTTATCTCCGATTTTTATCGCTAATAAGTAAATAATTTTTTTAAATAAACTTGATATGCGCGTGCTATACAGGGACCTACATACAAATTTTCAAGTTTCTAGCTCTTACAGGTACTGAGATTGACGCATTCAGACTTACAGACATACGGACAGACGGACAGACGGATAGACGGACAGACAGACAGGCAGATAGGACTAAATCGACTCAGAACGTCGCCCTGATCAAGAATATACAATATATAATTTATGAGGTCTGTCATGTCTTCTTCTACATGTTACATACATTTTAACAAAACCTTTTTAGCTCTAAATTCCCATATTGATTGAGTTCAGGGTATAAAGCTTTATAAATATCTAAAGATCTAAGGATCAGCATTTTAATTCTTTCATCAAAGTCAACCAAAACCCCGCAGAGTCAGCTTCTCAAACCTATGATGCAGCTGCTTTCTACAGTATTCAATCAATTTTGAAACTTGTTTGCAGCCACGTATAGATTTTCCTAATTTGTCGCCAGTTTTCAATCTTCGAGCCAAAAGCCAATCAATATTTGACAAAGATATTCAATAAAGCTCACAAAGGCAGGGCGTCGTCGATTCCCTTCAGTTATTGGCACAAGCGCATTTTGTGCTTCGTTGCCAGAGCATTTAATATTCTTTCTGCTGGCATCCAACACAGAATTGAAGCATTCAAGAGTAATCCCCGAATGCGGCACCGCACACCACTCAACAACTCGTTAAATTGTCTCAGAAGCTGCAGTTGGCTTGCTTTTGGTTTTCTATTTCCATTTGCCATGGCAAGCAGCAGTTGCTCGTGTAATATATATATACTTATATATATGTATGTGGACTGCCCCTGCCTTGTCCTTGAGCCACCGACTGAGTTGCATGCTGGCAGCCCATTAGGTCGCAGTTCAAGCCCTACAAAGGCATATTTAATAGCTCCACTTGCTTTGGTGGTCGCCGCTGCCGCTGCCGCTGCCGCTGCCAGTGTCTACTGTCGAACTAATTTAAATATTATTTTGCAGCACAATTAAAATGTGATTAGAAGGGGGGCTGGACTGCATCTCGCATTTCTCTTTTCGCATTTCACTTAAATTAAGTCGATTGGAATGCTTAAAACAAGTTGTTAGCGAGTTCCAGACTTCAGATTTCAAACCAAGACGTTTGAGGGTTTTTATGATTAGAAGAAAGCTTTTGCCTAAGGAATATCTATAATCCTGATTAACATGAGACGAGATATAGTTTGATGTATTCAATTGTCTGGCTGCTAAGCATGTCTCTTTTTGTCTCTTAATCTCGCAATCACATTCTGTTAGCATTTGCATATGTCAATTAGAGATTCAGTCGCTCCATAAGTAACTTTTCAATATCTCTCTCAGTCAGTTAGTCTCTTTGATTGTCTTCCAACTGTCCCTTACATAATCTGTCTATCTGTCAGCATCTTCAACTAACTTTTCATCTCTCTTTTCTGTCTGTTAATGAATACACTAATTGCTCTCTCTGTCTCTCTCTCGCACCTCCTTTACTCTCTAGCGCTGTCTCTCGGTAAACTCGCTCTCTTTCTCTCTCTCTGTCTTGCAGTCTCTTTTACTTAATTTCTTTGTCTACGCATCAGTTTCTCTCTCTCTCTCGCTTTCTCTCTCTCTCTCTCTCTTTCTTTCTCTCTCTCTCTCTCTTTCTTTCTTTCTCTCTCTCTCTTTCTCTCTCTCTCATTATTTCACTTTTCATATCTCCCTACGTCTATTCCTATACTTCTCTCCAACTCTTCCCCTATGTCTATTCCTTCCTCTTTATCTCTCTTTCTCTTTATCTATATGACAATCATTATCTCTCTATCTGTTTCTCCATCACTCTGTCACTTTGCACATCTCCCTCTTTATTACAGTCTTTATCGTTATGATTCTCTTCCGTTTACTTTCGCTGTTTTCATATCTCCCTCTCTTTTCTCTCACTCTGTCTCATTCTCTCTATCACTCGCACTCTCACTCCTTCTCATTTTTAGTCCTTTATCTGTCTCTCTGTCTCTCCCTTTCATCCTCTCTCTATCTCTGTCTTTAACTTTCTCCCTCGCTCTCTCATCATATCTGACTCTCTCTCTCTCTCTCTATATATATATATATATATATATCTGTCTTATTTTCTCTCACTCACACTCTCATTTTTACTCTACTTCATTCTTTCTTCGTTTCTCTCTCACACTGTCTTATTATCTCTCAATCTCTCACACTCTCTCTCTCACCCTTTCTTCCCCTCTCACCCTTTTCATATCTCGATCTGTCTCTTTATCTCCTCCTCTCTCTCTCTCTTTCTCTCTCTCTCTCTCTGTCACATATCTCATTTCCATTATTCAAGACATCGTGACAATTCTTGTTATCTTAAACCTGATTCATATTCATTAGCAGCCAGATAAGGCGCGAAGTATGACAAGAGCTTGCGACTGCCATCAAAAGGATTTCTGCTATTCGCGGAATTCGCAATCTTTCAGCTTTTCCCAAAGCGAACTACCACAATAAATAATATAGTTTTCCTGGTAGTATAAGCCATTTGTATCTTTGTATCTATGCCAGAGTACACACTCTTTGACATTCCGGTCTTTCATTATTTTCTATTCCGAGAAACTGTTGCACTGCAGCTGGGAAACTTTGTTGCTGGACAGTTAATGCCAGAGCGTTTCCACTCAGCTCAACTTCAATGCCAGGCAAAAGTCCTTTTGGTAGGATTTCTCTTATTTTTCTCGCTGTTTTTTCCATCTTGTTGGTTTATTGTGGATTTTAAGCAAGGCCAAGAGGCAAGATGTCGACTGTTGGTGGTGGTGTCGCGGCTGTTGGCCTGCAGATAAGGCGTCGAGCGAGTGCCTAAGTGAATATTTTCTTAATTTCTTGCGGTTGCAGCAGTTTTTCTGCGCCGTTTGCTTTTTCCACTTGGCAGCTTTACTATAAAAAAAAAACACACACACACACACACAAACAAACAAACTTTTATATAAAAATGCGCATTTTTGATGTGAGCACAGTCCAGAGGGGACCACGGGGTAGCTGACAACGTCAGTTTTGAAATTAAGTTTCATTTATTTACACTTTTTTTTCCTCTCTTATTTTTAATTTTTATGCCACACACAATTTATGTTCTAAACTTTAGCTGTGCGCGCAAAATGTTGATTAAATTTCACATAATTGAAAAGTGCGTCCAGAGAGGGGAAACGCGTTCTACATAAGCATAATATGTGTATGCATGTGGCACATGGCAATAATTAAAAGATTTCGCTGCCTGAGTACAGCGCAAAGGCTGCGAAGCAATTTATTTTTGCTTTGACTCAAAGCTGCGTTTGTGTTTTGCACAAATCAATTATGAGAAATCATTGAGAAAATGTTTTAGTTTAGCTTTGAATTAGCTTTAGCTGCTGTTATGCTCTGAGCTTAGCATAACTCAAAAATTTAGGTTTAAGCTAAAACCAAATATATTTCAGGCTCAGATTTGTCGTTGCCTTCCTTTTAAATACTTTTTGCTATCCATTCTATTCTTTTGCTATACATTCCATCTTTTCTCCTCATCTAGAGACTTTAAATTTGACGGGGTCATATATACGGACAGACTTACAGACGAACAGCCGGACAGACGGACAGACAGACAGATGCTAAATCGACAGGGCTGAATCGACTCAACTCGTCTCCCTAGCCTATGAACTTTTCAGCCCAACTTTTAAGATCAAGTCGCTCCACAGAATCAGGCAATTCTGAAGCAGACGGCAATATCAGGACACTCTGGAGCGACTCCAGCTAATTCTTTTAGAGCTTGCATAGATGCTCAAGTTGATGTCTTAAATTTGAGTCGAATAACAGCAGATCAGACTTATTGTTAACATATGCAAATGTAACCGAACTCTTTCTTATCATTATGTAAATTTAACTTATAAACAAATTGTAAGCTCTAAAATGTTAACATTTGAGAGATATACCCATTGGTAACTCAGCAAATTGTGATTTACTATTCCTTTTACAACAGAACTGCTATTGAAGCCTGAGAGAGGCATATCCCTAACAGCTTTAAGTATAGAAATTCAATTCCTAAAATATCAAAATTTTAATAAATTTAGTTCATTTTGAGCCATAAAATATTATTCTTATTACACAAATTATTTATTAAAATTTAATTTTATTTAAATTCCCGCTCATTTCAAATGAAATATTATTTAAATAAAGTTTAGATGCTGTTTAAGCTGCGCTCTTTATTTTGTCAAGCTTGTGGATTAGAGAAATAGTGAATGAAAGATCGGGATACAAATCCGGTTGGCAGCCTTCATGAAAGCATGTTGGTCTTTTATGCTTTTGTATAAAATATTTTGCTAGCCATGACGATGGCGGCAGGGTGCAGACGGATGGAGGGAGACGGGAGAGGCGCGGCAGTGGGGCTTAGCTCATGCCGCACAAATTTTAATGACATTCAAATTAAATTATAATTTTCAAAGTTTGCAGCAAAACATAGACTATGTTAGCAGAGGGTATGAGGAGGGGTTAGGGTAACCATAACGATACGACAACGATGATGACGATGATGATGACAAGGACGCTGGCGCACAGGTAAGCAGGTGCAGAGCAGGTGAGCGAATATGGCAGTCAGCTTGACTGTGCAAAGGTCAACTGTATAAGGGTTGGGCCTACCCATAGCCACCTGCCACCTGCCACCTGCCACCCCACCTGACCCCTGCCCCCTGCCCCCTGTTGTTGGCCCATCCATTTGTTTGTTTTGTTTGCGTTCGCTTTCAGAATTTTTGCGAATTTCGCCTGCTTAAAAGATACACAACAGCCAAAACGAACTCTGAAAGTCAAAGGGTAAACGAGGCAACGAAAACAATTCGGTTAGCGATGGCTCGATGGGGTCGAGGGGTGGAGTTGAAAGCGGAGCTCTGTTTGAGTTTTCCCTTAACTGAAACGTTGACGTTGCGCCTGTTTTCGCAGCTGGTAGATATATACATATATATGTATAAGTCTATAGTTTTAATTGATGAGTTGAAGAGGGTCGCCCCAAACCAGGCGTCACTCTATTGATAAATTGGCTCAGGTCGCGCAGACAGCTGCCTATTAAGTGAGCCCACCAAAAACTCTCTCAGCAATTAGCTTAGCATAATGTATGCCCGCCCCTTTCCCACCTTAAGTCCTGGCACTTTAAAGCATAATTGCAATTCAATTTGATTCAGAGCGTTTCGTGTTGCGTAACTGAAAGAGAGTTGAACTCCACAGACGTCGCCTTTATATGCAGTTGACCTTTTGTGTGTGGCAACATCGTGTTGCAGCCATTAGCCCAAATGCCTGGCGCCAGGCAAAAAACAAAAAAAAAAAGAAAAAAACTATAAAATAAATACGCGGGCGTGGCACAAATCGAAGCGAGAACACGAAACAAATGTTTCGACTCTCATCAAATAAAAGAAAAAGAAATGAAAACTCAAAAGAAAGCAAATTTTGATTAGAGCATTGCGAAGTTGAGATACCCTGTAAGTTTGAGGGCTGAGTAAGTATTGATTTTTGAGAAGTTTGAAGTGAAAATAGCCAGAAACTAAAAGACTTGGCTTATATAATGTAATATAAGTAATAAATGAAATATTTTAAAGTTTTTAGAAATTTAAGAGAGCTGACTATGGTATGTTTAAGTTTAATTGCTGAGAATAGAGAATAGATATATCTATAAATATATCTATCGATCTATCTATCTATCCAGATAGATATAGAACGCCCACTAGATGTATCTCTAGCTATCTATCTAATATAAATATTCTTATATCCATCCATGCATCTGCCTATCAATCGATCAATCAAAGGAAAATCAAGTAGTTAAGTATATCTAAATCTTTCAACTACTAAACAGAAATGATGAAAAAGATAGAGAAATAACTGAGTAGATAGATAGATAGATAGATATAAAGTCAAGTAGACTGATAGATAGATGCATGAATGAATATAAAAATATATATAGATATATCTTAGCGAAAAGACTATTGGAGACATTCAAGCATATGTAATTAAGTAAAGATATAAGAACTTTCTCTGTATATAAATATTTTTTCTGTTTCTAAATTTTGATTGATAATTGTCAGACTGATATAAATAATATAAATATTTAATATATATTAATATGGAATAAATATTTAATTTAAATGCTATAAATTTCAGTTAAGTCTTTCTTAGATTAGGTAAAAATCAATTTCACCTCAAATATTTCAAATAAAAACAAAAAAAATATTTTCTGTTAATTATTTTAAAATTCTACAGCTCTTCCAAAATTGATTCAAACATAAGAAAATAGTTTAATCTGTTAAGAACATTTTTTTTTATAAATTAATTATAATTATATAGAAAATATCCGAAATCTAACTTCAAACAAAACACTACAAAAAATATACAAAAATAAATTAATTGTGACATATGCTAAAAGAAATAATTTTCAATTTAGATTTCACTAATTTCTGCATATAAAACTAGTTCGACTTAGTCAACTTAGCCTTGCCCAACTGGGCACGGAGCACAGCTTGTGCCGCATATGGTTTTATTTTTCAGGATACGGAATATGCAAACACCAGCCATATGCACGAAACGTGCAGCAAATGGTGTGAGTGTGTGGGGGGAAGGGGACGGGGGGCTGCTCAGTGAAGGAATTTAGTGGCGCTTCGGTTTTATTGCGCCGACACCGCATGTGGCTGTGGCTGTAGCTGTGGCTGTGGCCAGGCCGAGTGCGGGGGCGTGGGAGATGTGACCCATCATTAAGCAAGTGCCGCGTGGCTACGTCCGGCCACGACTTTAGTGTGGCACGGCGCCGTCAAAGCCACAGCCGACACCACCGAACCGCCGACCCGCCGACCCGCCGACACCAACGACACCGTCGACACCGGCGGCGCCGCTGGCGCTCGTTAACACTGAGACGCTCAATTTAGTGCGAGCTGCGAGTGCGACGAGTATTCAGCTTTCGGCTCATTTGAGCTGAGAGCTGACCTTGATGATATCACCAGCCAGCGACTCGAAGACATATGCGAATCTCAAGCGATGTGTGTGTGTGTGTGTGTGTGGTGTGTGTGCGTGTGTGTGGTGTGTATAGCTCACTCGGGTCTCGAGTTACTCAGGGTCCGCACTTAAAGCCAGCGTCAAGTAAGCGCTGCCAGTGAAAATCAATAATCAAATAAATGTGAAACAAGTCAACTACCGACAGCAGCCGCCATTTTTTTCTCTCTCTCTCTCTCTTTCTCTCGCTTTTACATTTTCCTTTTTCCCCTGTTTCAGTTTTTTCATAAACTGGCTTGAAACTCCTTGGAGCGCACGAGCACCTGAGCCACAAACGACCCCAAATGACATTATTTTATTTATTTTGCATTTTGTTTGCATTTACTCTTTGTTTATTATAATCTGCAGCATTTGTGAGATTTCCATCAATGTTGCGCCTTCATTTTCTTTGTGGCTAATAAACTTTTCCACAAAACAAACATTTTCTTAGGAAACTTCTGCTGCGTGTGCTTTGTGAAAACTTTATAAAAACTTTCTTCTACGAATTTAAATTTGTTTCATATATATATATATATTTCTTTTGGTTTTTCTCTTCATCTTTTATCAAACATTTTATGTTAAGCTTAATATATTGATTTCGGACTTTTGAGAGCTCAATTATATTTATATTTGTTTGTTTAATAAGGTTTTTATGTAGCTCAAGAAAAAAAAAAGAACAAAACTAATAACTAATAATAAAGGAATTTAAATAAAATATAAAGCCTACGCCAAGTTGTTCAATGACAAAAATATTTTGTGTATCTTCACAGAAATGATTAAGACATTTTTACAGATATACATAAATATATAACGAATGTCAGCAAAATGTGAATGAACTTTTCACTAGAATATTTGTGTAAATAAGAATTACAGAAATATACATAAGAATTCAAGGAACAGACATGGACAATACGAATTGCGGTTGTTATACCCTGAACCCATTGAAAATAGGAAATCAGGGTATGTTTTTGTGAAAATGTATGTAACAGGCAGAAGCATGTCTCCTTCATACCCCATAAAGTGTATATATTCTTGATCAGCTCGACAAACTGAGTCGATATAGCCATGTCCGTCTGTCCGTCCGTCCGTCCGTCCGTGTGAACGCAGCGTTCTCGCAAGCCACAAAAGCTAGAGATCTGAAATTTGAAATGTATACTCGTATATATTCTACGCAGTACGAGCTTATTATTTTTTTTCGATAACTCATCCCATTTCCTAATTATCGATAAAAATCGATAATTTTTCTTTGTTTTTGAATACCGTTAGAGCTACAGATTTCAGATTTACTGTGTGTATCCGTGTAATGAATACAAACATTTTGCAATTTTTGGATTTTGGATACCACGCCCCCTTCCCCCCAAATTTGAAAAAAACGTATTTCAAATACTAGAGACTTGTGCTTTGGCAAATACATACATATGAATGTCATTATTACGCTGTAAAAGTTTGATTACGAAAGTCTATCTAGAAGAAAACTAATTCAACAAATAAGTTTTCAAAATATAGCCCATACTGCAGCCCAAGCGCAGCCCGCGCGCAGTCGCTGCGTAAACTGCGCAGTAGCAGAGAAAGTGCTTGTGCGTGCGTGTGCGTGCGTGTGCATGTGTGTGTGTGTGTATGTGTTGTTTGTGTATATGTATATATAAAAGAAGCGTAAAATGATTTGAATATCGCATCTTCGCAGGGTTCAGGGTATCTCTTAGTCGAGCAGTCTCGACTAGAGCACTCTTACTTGTTTTTATGTTAGTCAAGCGATAAAGCACTATCTTTAAGGCTACGGAAACAGCGTTTCAATACGCTTACAGTAATATATAATATATATAAGACCTACTTAAAGCCTAGCTACGCTCAGCCAATTAAAAACTATTCGCTGACAAAGTTGCTCGAGTGACAATTAAATAAAGTTAAGTATACGCCCCGGCCGACCAATTCGTATAGTGATTTCTTATTTGTCTTATTATTTTATTTGTTTTGCTCGGACCCCGCCCAGCTAGTTGTTTATTAAGTGTTTTTTTTTTGCCCTCTTGCTGCGCTTCTTTCCCTGCTCCGATTCTATAAAATGTCAAATGTGAACGCGGCTTTCATATGAAATGACGCAAGAAATGAAAGCAAATTGCCAGCGGGCGCTTCGACTGCTGCTTTTACAGCTGCTGCTGCCTGCTGCTCTTGCTGCTGACCAAAGGGCAGCCGTACAATGTCAAAGCGTGACCCAAGCTGTGACGTCACAGACAGAGCACATAGCATAACAAAAGGCGACTGTTGCTAAATTGAATGGATGCATGGAAGCTGTGCGTCCTTTCCAGTCCATAAAGCCCAGGCATCGGGTGGCGGCACTAATTAAAATGGAATTATCAGTAACAGCATATCAAGCATACGCCACGTGCCCCCCTTCCCCACACAATGACTTGATGCATATTAATGCACTGTCGATATTACGCATCAATAGCTACCAGCTACAACAAAGAACTAGCATCATGATGAAGCTGATGCCGATGCCGATGCCGATGCCGATGCTGTCGATGCTGTTGCTGATGCTGATGATAATAATGATTTAATTATGTCTATAATAGCGTAAACACTTTTAATTGGGCTTCCTATTACAGCAATCAATGCGTTAAGGGCAAACCAGATAGACAGCGCAACAGACAAGGAGAGAGGGAGAGAGTTAGAGACTCTGTCAGCTGCAGCTGCCTGCTGGCATTTCAGTGCGAGACAGATTATGGCCACAAAGTGCGGCCATTTAAATGGAAATTTAATTGGCATATGCTGCAATTATAGTGCACATACATATATATACTTATATACATATATATATATGTATATATATGTTTGTGATTTGCAACAATAATTACAATTAGGCTCGCTATTATTTACATTTATTCCGCACGCTGTCAATTAGTCCCAAATCCGTGTAATTGCAAATCAACGAATTGCGAATTGCTTAATTAAAAAAGTTAATTAATTTATATGCAAATAAATAAATAATTGCCTAGCAAATATAATTTCGTTATTCACTCATAACACATCATTTCACTGCCATTCGCAGGGCGTTTTAATCTGTTCGCCCAGCTTAAAGTTGGGCCGAAAGCAAAATCGCGCATACGCCGCGTATTCCCACAGCAGCAACAGCAGCAGCTCAGCTTACTCCTTTATGCTGGTTTCTGTTTTTTTACTTTTATTTTACCCTTGGCTACGTTTTTTTTATACCCAAGCAGCGTTTTAATCCCAGCACAGCACAAACAGACACACGTGTGTGTGTAAGTGATTATCTGCATGTAAAAAAGCGCTCGGAAATGGTAGACTACAGCGCAGGATATTTGCATAGATATATGACTCAGTCTGAATTAGTTATGTTCTTTAACTCTTCAACTGAACGTTTTTGGTTGCCCGAAAGTGCTTATAGCAGTTGAAGCACATATTTGATATACATATATAAACCTATATTTAGTCAGGCTAACATAGAAAGGGAAGCTAACTTTAAATAATTAGCCTTGCATACTTTACAAACATGAATATGGAATGAGCAATCATTCCCAACGTACAAAGCGATCGAGTATAAAGACAAAAGAATCACAATTGTGCCCTATACTCAAATGAAACGCCATGGGAGTTCATAGCTTAGTTAGGTTAACTAAGTTATTTTTAGGAAAAGAAATGTTTATTTCTCAGAAGAATGTTTCTATTAGATAAGAACTTTAAATAAAAGACGTCGCTCTTTGGAGCGATCAGTTGAGCCTAAATTATTGCATCTCAAACATATAATATTTTATCTTTATATATACATATATAAGGTTGTCAAAAAAGTCTTGCGGTATTTTTATTGAATTTTCAATTGTTCATAAAATTGGTTATAATAATGCGATTTAAGTCAAATATGCGCCATTTTGTTCGATGACGAGTTCCCAACGAGATGCCAACTTCATAATGCCCCTCTTATAGAAGCTCGCTTTCCCATTGTCAAAAAACTCGGAGAGCTATAAATTATATAAATTTTCATCATCTAAATTTCCATCACAAAAAAGTCAACAATATGTTTGAAGTTTCCTTCTTGGAAGCCCTTTATATTCTATTTATAAAACCATTTATATAAAAAATATGTTTCATATTGAAAAACTTCCAAATCAATTTCACAGTACATTTTAAGCAAAAATTTTCTGAAGATAAAAATTACACCTATAAAAGTAGATCAGTTCAAATATTAAGTTTAAGCACGAACATGGTATAAACAGCCACTTTCTGAAACCAGCGAATATAACTAAAACCAAAGTTACGCTGTGCTCAAATTAAAGGTCGTGTGAAACCATGACAATAGACATACATAACTTATTATATAAACATTTTTAATAAAAGGTTCAGTTCAGCATGCATTGCTGTAGCTCACTCGTCTGAGTGCAGCATAGATCGCTGTTCTCACTCGTTCATATTATGTCATACATCTTAGACATGTCTAGGTAAGTTAAAATTGCTTGTTTAAGAAGTTGAAGAACATATTAGATTATATACAAACATGTACATATATAAATCACTTGAATAATAATAATCAAAATCCATATTGAAACGCAAGTCTCA
>JAWNPC010000681.1:0-15706 GCA_035045365.1 Drosophila leonis
TTTTTTTATACCCTGAACCCATTGAATATAGGAAATGTATGTTACAGACTGACCCCATAATGTATATACAAGGTGCAATTCAAAAGTTCCAGGACTTTATAAAAAAAATAAAAAATAGATTTTCTTGGGCAAAAAATTTTATTGGTCGCCTTCGAAATAGTCCTCTTCGGACTGAAATACAACGATTTGGCCGATCTGGAAGATTATCAAATGACTTTTTTAGGTCATCTTTCTGCATGTGAAGAGCATATGAATATCTCAGTATTTTTATCAGCATCAATGTCAGCATACCGTTTTCCTTTCATTGCCAAATGAAGTTTTCCAAACAAGTAGAAGTCGCAGGGTGCCATATCAGGCGAATACGGTGAATGGTTGATGGTTAAAACTTGATTTTTGGTCAAATAATCCGTCGTGAGCGTCGAACGGTGAGATGGCGCATTATCATGCAACAATCGCCAGCTTCCTTCTTCACGGTATTCTGGCCGACGGACACAACAAAAGTACTGTCACTTTTAGCACGATATCTCGGCTTCTATACGTCCGAATGTCATGAAAATTTTACACAACATGACAGAGAAATAGACAATCAAATGATAAAATTTTCAGACAGATGGCGCCACTAGAAAGCACGAAAAGTCCTGGAACTTTTGAATTGCACCTTGTATATGTACATTCTTGATCAGGGTGACGAACTGCGACGATATAAAGCAATGTCCGTCCGTCCGTCCGCATGTATGAACGCGTCGATTTCAGGACCTATAAGAGCTAGAGACTTGAAAAGTTTTCGTAAGTCACCCCATCTCACGCGCATATCTAGTTTGCTTTGAAAAATCGATAACTATTCCCGTTTTACTGTTATTGATTAAAAACCCTATCGAAATCAAGTTATTAGATTATATCTCATACATCTTAAATATCTCATCTTCAATAAAAAAAAAAGAATTAGTAATTTCAAGCAAAGCGTATACTCGCATTACTCTCACTGTCATGTACCAACCGCAATTACTTAATATATATATAAGTATATAAAAATTGTGGTCTGCGTCAAATATTATATAATATATGGTCAAATAATAATAAAAAATAAAAAAGTAGAAAAAAACAAAATTATTATAATAAATTTGCTTTCGTTTTGAGAATTTGTGCCTTAACCAAAAATTGTTTGTATTTTCAATTTGTGTTGCTAGACGCATATGTGTATCTATAAGAAGATGTGTATGTTGCTTGAGCTTAATTGGCCAAAATTTGCTCAGCAAACAACCACAAAATGAAACAACGACCTTGCTGCGGCTTTGACTTTGCTTGGGCGAGGATCGAGCTCTGCCTGGTTTAGGTGCAGAATGCTAAAGTCTAAACCATTTTTCCGCTTGTACATGTATCGATTTCACTGCTTAACAGCAACAACAACCGCAAGCTGGCAAGTGTGTGTGTGTGTGTGTGTGTGTGTGTGTGGTGTGTGTGTGTGTGTGTGTGTGTGTGTGTGTGTGTGTGTAAACCAGTTGTGCTTAATTGCCAGCCAAGTGATGACAAGTGCGTCGGCTTGGCCATCTGTTGGCTCTGTTGTCTCCTCTCCAAGCAACCTGAGCTGCAACATTGGGCAGCTTGACTTGAATGATTTATAGGAAAAGCGTGTGACGGTCTTAGCAGCTGAGATTGTTTCGATGCAGTCAATCCGCATGCCTATTGCCCCTAAAGTGCAGCTCAATGTCACAATGCATTAGAGAGCCTGACTTGTCCCGCATTAATGGCTTATTAATTGGTTGAACGACCCAGACCAACGGAAATCCCTAACCCTTCGGAAGCAGCTTAGCTGTACTTCGAGTCTGTTCTGCATTTCATTTCATTTCATTTCATTTACATGCTAATTATTATTGACTTATCTTTTGGAACGAATTTGAAATCTCTTTTTATCTTTACTTTTCAGGTAAGCTACACGAGATGTTTCCTCCGCCGTGAGTCATCTGAATTATATGTCTATAAGCCATTTCCTGGCCTTCATTATCATAATTGTACCTAATCCTGATCATCTTTTCAAGTATTTTCGCGTGCATGCAAAACTTTTGCTATTGTTCGCGAATTGGAGCGTCAAAAATGTGTCAGCTTTCTCTCTGGCTAAATAAAAATATAATAATAACTGAGCGAGCAGCGGAAATAAAAGCAAACAATCCTTATCAAATACAACCGCAGTTCGATCCTGTTTACAAGCTCTTAGGCAAACAGTGGAACAAAAAAATATAGTTTTCTGACCTAACAGATTCGTCAAATTTTTTCTTTCTTTTTTTGGGTTCTTGTGTTTGGTTAACTGCTTTTGCTTAGAGCCAAACAGTTACTGGTCATCATATTTAGTTGACTTATATGATGTATATGGCAAAAATATAGTTAACATATAATTTCGTCTAGTTAGTCAACAAACCCAATTAAGCCACAGCTAGATGCGTCAGAAATGTGGTAGTTCAAGAAAACATGTTAGGTATGTGATTATGACGACCCAGAAATATTTTAGAAATTAGCTATATACAAAAAAAAAAAAAAAAAAAAAAAAAAAAAAAAAAAAAAAAAAAAATATATATATACAATAGATATATATATATATAGCTGTAAGTTAAATTCTAGAGAAGGTCAACAGCAACTCGTGCTTGGGGAGCTAGAATCGCACAAGTTATAGTAATTCTCGTTTCGCCACTATCCCAGTGAGCGTATGCAAAAGCTCGTTACACTTTAACACTTTCTCAAACGTGGTTAGCCATGATTCCAGTACCTGGCAGCGAAATACTTCGTTTTTTTGTTCATAGAGACAGGCAAGAGCAAACCTGCCAACTCTTCTCAATTCGTGAACGAGCATAAAAAAGTGAAATATTTAACAAACTTCAACTTCTTACAAACTCTATTACCTTTGAGCTACTTTTATATTTCTGCATTTCAATGCATCTTGAAAAACTTCAACATTCTAAGTATTTCATGTTGCAAAATGAAAAAATAAAATAAATCAATATCAGAAGTAGCAGAAGCAGCAGCAGCAACAACAACAGCAGTTCCTATTCAACACACAGAACTAGTGTCAGCAAAATATTTCATTGCTCAAGCGCCATGAAGTGGGGAAAGTGTGAAGTAAAGGGTTGGCCTTGTGCAAATTGGAGATTCAGATACAGATACAGAGACAGAGACAGAGACAGCTACGCATTGCTGCGGGGTCTTTGACTTTGGCTGTAATACTTTCAAGGCTTGCCAAAAATGTGTTAGCCCAAAAGCGACAATTCGACCAAAAATGGTCAAGGCAACTACCACTATGATTTAATGGCCAACAGTCGTTGCCGGGGCATATTAATGAGCACTGGAAATGACTTGACCAAGCCAAATTTATGCGTGTGGAGAAGCATTTCCAATGTCCCAGACTGAATTTTAATTGAATTCAATTTCGAACTCTATTTCTATCCTCTGCTACATTGGGCCAAAGTTTTGCCAGCAAAAAAGCGTAGATAAAATCGAAAACTTTATCCTTTTAACTTGTATGTTGTAGATATGCATATCTAAGTGAGGGCGTGACCCACATTGGATGTGGCGATAAGTAATTAGTTATACCAGCAGAACAAACAAAGAACGAACACAAAACTCTAGGAACAAAAGGGGCGTGGCTTTGTTACAACTGCGGGCGAAGTTAGAATCAACCAAAAAATACAAAACATTGATTATTAATATGGAAACTCGCCAACTTTCAACAGTTGGGCCATATGTGTGCCGCGCCCATACAAATACAATGTGAATAGTGAGCGGAGAATACTGAGAAATCTGTATATATCCTTTGGGCTGGCTTCCGCTTTGGTTGGTCTCTTTCGACTGCATTTACGTCTTTCTCTCACAAACAAAGCAAATCCCACGAGGCGAGTGCGTTTCTCAAGGATCGTTGACCACATAAAGCGCCGTTATGGCCAACAACAATGACAAGAGAGCGCTAGTGCAACAAAGATACAAAGCGACACAAAGTAAAGTAGCGTCCAGATACATTCAGCATTCTTGCCACATGCGCTTTATTTCCATTTTTGGCACGAACTGCAACTGGAATTGCTCGCAGCTGACTTATAAACAGTATACACACTATGTATATACTATGCCACAAGGGCCACAAGTCTCGGACATTACCAAGAAGCGGGCAATCAAGTCCAAAAATGGACGCAACAATGTTGATGCAACTTGCAACATGCAGCTCGCATTGTGCGTAATGTTTATGCTATAATAATAAATTGCAGTGAACGAACTCCACACAAACAATTTGGCTCGACTCGAGCATGTCGCAAACAGCTGCCAACATGTTTTGCCCGCCGCAAAAACTTTGCAACTTCATGTTAAATTTAGCTTGAAGTCAAAACAAAAATTTGTATGTTTTGCAAGACAAAAGCAAAATTGACAATGCTAAAATTAGTCTTTGAATTGGTTTCGTCACTTGGAACTCACTTTCAAAAAGCTACTAAACCATATAAATAACAAGTAAGAGTGCTCTAGTCGAGACTGCTCGACTAAGAGATACCCTGAACCCTGCGAAGATGCGATATTCAAATCACTTTGCGCTTCTTTTATATATACATATACACAAACAACACATACACACACACACACATGCACATGCACGCACAAGCACTTGCTCTGCTACTGCGCAGTTTACGCAGCGACTACGCATGGGCAGCGCTTGGGCTGCAGTATCGGCAATATTATGGAAACTTTTTTGTTGAATAGGTTTGCTTCTAGATGGATTTTCGTAACCAAACTTCTAGGGCGTACTAATGACATTTATATGTATGTATTTGCCAAAGCACAAATCTCTAGTATTTAAAATACGTTTTTTTTCAAATTTTGGAGGAAGGGCGTGGCATCGAAAATCCAAAAATTACAAAATGTTTGTATTTATAACACGGATATACACGGAAAATCTGAAATCTATAACTAAAACGGTATTCAAGTTACGCTTGAAAAACAAAGTAAAATTATCGATTTTCATCGATAATAAGGAAATGGGATGAGTTATCGAAGAGCATTTATAAACTCGTACTGCGTAGGGTATACACGAGTATACATTTCAAATTTCAGATCTCTAGCTTTTGTAGTTTACGAGATCACTGCGTTCACACGGACGGACGGACGGACGGACAGACGGACATGGCTAGATCGACTCAGTTTGTCGAGCTGATCAAGAATATATACACTTTATGGGGTCTGCCACGTCTCCTTCTGCCTGTTACATACATTTTCACACAAAAATTATACCCTGATTTCCCATTTTCAATGGGTTCAGGGTATAAAAACAGTTTTTGCTGCTCACAACTTTGTAAAATTTTAAATTTTATAACAAAATTGTAGTTTTAAAAGACATTAAAAATAATTGTTTTTATAAGTTAATAGTTCTTGAAGTTTGGATAAATGTCAGAAAAAATAAGTTTGTTTTGCTTTACCCAAAAAAATGTTAATCACATTATATAATATATGATGAAAATATTCTTATAAATATGTCAATCAATCTGTTAGCTCATTATTTATTTTTTATTTTTATTATTACTATTTTTTATTTATTTTTTGAATGTTTATTTCGAAGAATTTCCAACAGTTTTTCACAAACTTCTTATTTGTTCTTCCATGAACTTCATGCCCTCGTTTCAGATTATCAATCTTGTGCTCCAAGGTCATTGATTTTATTTTATAATAACAGTGTCATACATTATTGCTATATATTATACTATGTACAGCTTGTCAAGAAACTCTTAACACACTGAAAAATAATAATAATAAAAATATGTGTGTACACATATCACATATGTTTGTATGTAAATATGTAAGTCTATATCAACTTTTCTATAAAGTGAATTTCTTAGGATTATTCATCTACCTTATTTATTAAACACTTATGAGTGACTGCTTCTCGGCGCACTTTGTTCATTTTTTGTGCATATTCCATAGGAAATTTAAAGGCGAAATGCATAAACATTAAGTATTATGACGTAAGCGTTGAGACACTTATAGAACAACGACCTCTCTCTCTCTCTCTCTCTCTCTCTCTCTGTCTGTAACCCAATTCAAGTTTCATTTGCTACGGCGCCAGGCTGTATAAATCATGCACTAAATCAGAAGACGGAACTGAAGCTTGTGTCTATTGTGCGTCAGAGAGAAGGAGAGGGGGAGGGAGAGGGAGCCAGCCCGCAATGCAATTTACGCCGATTAAGATTTATTTCAACAATCTGTCAGTCAGTCAGTTGGTCAGTCAATCAGTTGCATTATAATAACGCATATGTTGCCAGGCGCATATAAATTTGTTTACAGTTAATGCATTTCCTATATACTCAGATTCTGGAACAGCTGTCATAAAATACATGAATTATGTATGCGAAAAACGTGGCTGATTTCAGTAATGCGACTTATAACGAGAGAGAGACAGAGAGATAAAGAATGTGCCTAGAACAAAAGGCTAAAGCGACAAAGAAAATACTGAATCTTCTGGTTGAACATGTACTACGATTCAGTTGATCAAGTCAATATATAAGAATATATATATTGTAGTAGCTAATGCAGGTGAGTTTGCAACAAGTCCATAAACCACTCGCTCGTTCTTGCGTTTGCCTTAAAAGTGTAAATGCAATTATGGCTAGGTTGAGGCAACTTGTTGACCTTTTTGGCTGTGCCAGCCCACAAGTGAACGCCTTTAATTGCCGCTGTTGTGCGCTTGTCTGCACTTTTTATATCAAATTGCTCTTTTTTATGACTTAATGGCGTTGGCGGACCAAAGCTGTGATAATTAAAGTAAATCAACAAGTTTTAATGCGTCTAGTCTTGGTCTTATCAATTAAAGAACCCAATATGTGGCATGTCAAGTGAATTGGCTTTGCTTTTATGTACGCCACAGTAGATAAAAAGTAGACAAAGTAAACAAAGCAACTAGTATGGGGAAGAGCAGGAGCAGTAAGCGCAGCTCTATAGATATCGTATACACAGGTATAGATATATGGCTGATTGTACAGGTATCATTGAGAGTATCAGACACAATGGCAAATGGTAAGAGCCGTTGGCAATGTTTACTTTTTGGCTATGGGCAACAGCCAAATGAATGGGAGCTTAAGAACTTTTCAATCGGGTATAACCAATTGCATAATACACGTTCACAGACCAATAGCTGCTATACATTTGCATCGAGTTTTAGCCATGGCCAAGAGTTTATCTGAGTTGGGTACAAAGTAATAAATATATGTAATTTCTTTTGCCTCTTAGATACCCGTCTTACATTATGGACGAGCATTAGAATTACCTTGCTGTAACCTAACCCGAACGACGACAAACAGCAATGAGTTGGCGAGTTTAAAGTGACCATACCTGAGTCTAGGCTCAACTTGACAAACACTTCATAAGAACCAACCACAGCGGGTGTGAAAATTCACGGCTTAGCTCGCTTCTCTACCTGTGCCAGCTACAAACGCACAGCTGGTGTCACAGGACACACACACACACACAGATCAAGGTGTACGCACGCAGTGGGCGGTAGTTGACAGGCACTTGCCAAAATTCTCATTGTTAAGAATGTGCTAAATGCCGACACTTAGCTGACCTTGCTGTCAGACAACTTGACTAGTTGCAACAGCCTTGCCAACTATTTAATGCAAGTCCTTGTCAGTGAAGTGTCTCTGCGTGAGCTCCCAAACCTATGCTAGGCCTACGCTCTATAGACCCAACGACCGACCTACCGACCGCCCGCCCGCCCGCTGCGCTCCACTCGAAACAACGAACTGTAAATTTTTGTTGCTGCATTTCAATCTATTTGCTCTGACCACCCGCTGTGGCTTTGTTGTTTGCCCCTGGCCACGGCAGGTGCAGTCCAACATACCTGGCTGCCAACCGACCTACCTATGTACATGCCTTTTTATACCCTGAACCCATTGAAAATGGGAAATCAGGGTATAATGTTTTTGTGAAAATGTATGTAACAGGCAGAAGGAGACATGGCAGACCCCATAAAGTATATATATTCTTGATCAGCTCGACAAACTGAGTCGATATAGCCATGTCCGTCTGTCCGTCCGTCCGTCCGTCCGTCCGTCCGTGTGAACGCAGTGATCTCGCAAACCACAAAAGCTAGAGATCTGAAATTTGAAATGTATACTCGTGTATATCCTACGCAGTACGAGTTTATCATTTTTTTTCGATAACTCATCCCATTTCCTTATTATCGATAAAAATCGATAACTTTTCTTCGTTTTTGAATACCGTTATAGCTAAAGGTTTCAGATTTACTGTGTGTATCCGTGTAATGAATACAAACATTTTGCAATTTTTGGATTTTGGATACCACGCCCCCTTCCGCCCAAATTTGAAAAAAACGTATTTCAAATACTAGAGACTTGTGCTTTGGCAAATACATACATATGAATGTCATTATTACGCTGTAAAAGTTTGATTACGAAAGTCCATCTAGAAGCAAACCTATTCAACAAATAAGTTTCCAAAATACAGCCCATACTGCAGCCCAAGCGCTGCCCGCGCGCAGTTGCTGCGTAAACTGCGCAGTAGCAGAGAAGGTTCTTGTGCGTGCGTGTGCATGTGTGTGTGTGTGTATGTGTTGTTTGTGTATATGTATATATAAAAGAAGCGTAAAATGATTTGAATATCGCATCTGCGCAGGGTTCAGGGTATCTCTTAGTCGAGCAGTCTCGACTAGAGCACTCTTACTTGTTGATTTTGCACAATGCCAATATCTAGCATTCATTGGGAGATAATACAGATGCAGCGATTCATAAATAATCTGCGATGATTTGTAGTTTTTCCATTTGCTTAGGCCAACCAAATATCTGTGCATTGGTAATTGTTTACGAACTGGGAATAATGAGTTTTTGCAGGTATGCAATTGCAGCTAACAGGAAGTTGCCTTTGAAATGCAGTGAAGCACAGCTAAAACGAACTTATTGTACGAAATGAAAAAGTATTTCACATGTGAGCAATGTAAAAGATTTGACTAAGGGTTGCATTGGTTTTACCTCTGTGAAATTCATTCTCAAAATACGCTGTTTTGGGCATGCATTCAAGTCTACACTCAGAGAAAAATCAAGCTAGTTATATCCTGAACCCATTGAAAGTGGGAAATCAGGGTATAATGGTTTTGTTAAACTGTCAAATGTATGTAACAGGCAGAAGGAGGCGTGGCAGACCCCATAAAGTATGTATAATTTATAATTTATTAAATTTTGAGTTTTGTTATATTTTGGATACCAGCAAAAAAAAAAACTAATAATAATAATAATAATAGTTTTCACAGCACTTCTATAGTTCCTTCTCTGTTATGCAGCCATTGAAATGCATTTCTCTCAGTGTATACATATTTATTAGCAAAACATTTATCTAATCTGTTAACAAACCCATTTGCCTAATACCAAATCTTTTATTTATAACCAAAATTCAACAAATTTGAAATCAAATATGCAACAGCCTGCATAGTCCCCTTGCTAGGGAGTGGCGTCGGCACAGTGGCGTACATAAAAATAAGGTCATGGCTGCAGCTTGTGCTGTATACGATTTATTTAAATGACAAGACGCTGCCTGCCGTGTGTAACGGTAGAGGAGTAGGTGGGAGGTGCCTGTCAACAACTACGCCTATTGATTTATACAAATTGTTGCATTCACAAAATACACAAAAAAGAAGAAGGAAAGAAGAGCATAATTTATGCTCACCCTGCAACAGGCAACCGACTGACTCCTCAAGGCAATTAATTTACCCCAAGTGGTGAGGCAAACTGAAGCTAAAGCAACAAAAGGAAACTCGTTGAGTGCAGCAAAAATAATGCAGTTGCAGCCGACATGGACCTGGCTCTATTTTTAGCCGCCTCTAATTGAAAGCAAATGCAAAAGACCCTTCGTCTGGCCCATTGCATTTGCCCCACAAATAAACAAAGCCAGAAGAGGGCCCCAAGCGAAGTGAGAGTACGCTTATTGCTGCACACAAAAAAAAGTAAACAAAAATTTTTTAAAATTTTATTTACATTTTTATATAACAGGGATTATTCAGTTTTCTTGTTTAAAATTTTGTTTTATAAGCCAAACTTAAAATTTAAATTTAAAAAAATTAAAATTAAAGAAGTCGTTAGATATATCAAATAGATAAATAAATTGGCTTATAGTTCGAGCCGATTTCTTTGCTTGAAGTACGGTCAATGAATCTGATGTTTCACAAACATTAAATTTATTGTTTATAATTGAAATTTCTTCCATTGAAAATATTGATATAAAGACTCCCTTAGATATATTTCATATTAGATACGCTCAATGCAGAGTTTGGTAATGAAGCAATTTTTACGCGTCACAACTTTCACAAAAAAACGAACATAATTTATAGATTTCTCTCAGTGTGCTTGCACTTGCACACTAAAGCGCTGCCTGTTCCGTTCTATGCCTATGAACTTGCAACATGTTGCACGATGCAACATCTTATATGCTTGCCACTTGAGCAAATAAAGACTGTACACATGCTGAGCCAATACGAAGACCACGCCCACTGATCCCACAATTGATTATGACACATTAATAAAGGCTGCTAATGAGGTAGTCTAACAAAGCTGGACAGCTGCCCTACCCTAACCCTAACCCAGAAACCCCATTGTGACTGAGAATTGGACCACACGCGCTGAACTTTTGTTCTTTGACTGATCATAATCTGGAGTTGAGCTGAAAATTGAAAGTCAATAGACGGCAGACAAAACACTTTTAGGATCTCCTGTTCAGAGCGCCTTCGTGCAGGTGGAGCTGCAGTTGGACACACACAAACACACACAGAATCGCTGAGCCATTCCTTAAGATGGGTTGAGTGCATTTCAGCTTAATGCCGGAAATCTGAGCGCCTCCGAAAAGCCCACAATTGTTTCAGCGATTCGGCTCAAGTGCTTTTCACGCCATTCAAACAAAGCGGCTTTTGTGGCTGAGGCCTCAAGCTGCTGATGGTGGTGCAGGCCACTGGCACTGCCACTGCCACTACCACTGCCACAGTCCCCACAAATCGTGAGACGTGACGTCCTTTCATGGCCTGCGGGCTCGCTCTCGGAGTTACAATTTGATTTCTGATTCTTTTTACTGGATGTCGTGTCGTTCGCTCTCGACTGCTCTTGCTGTTGTTGCTGTTGTTGCTGTTGTTGTTGGTTCTGACTGCATCGTGTCTGCTGTTATTTATACAAGCAAGCCGTCTGCCAGCTTATAAATAATTCAGACAGCACCCCATCGTGTCCCACAGCAATAATGCTGCAGCCCTTTGCCAGACTGAACTTTGACAGTCTTTCCATCAATACCAATCAGGCCAACGAAGCAGTTGTAACAATCTTGTCCAGCCTAAAGGCAAACCAAACCCGTACTATCCATATCTGCGACTTATAATTGCATTTTCACCTGGGCTCCTTGATTAACGGCATCGAATTGAGCTCAAGAGAAACGTGAAAATCATGCAACTGTGAGCAAACCACCTCTAAGCACCGCCAGCACCGCCAGCACCACACGCTGAAGAGGTTGCCACATGGCGATGTTATCTGTGCCGTTTAACCCAAATTCAAGATGTTGTTTTGCAGTTATTGTTAACTGCTGTGTGAGGGTGCGAGATGGGGGGCGGGCGAAGTAGTAGCTGACAGTTGCTACATTGCGTGGCTTGCTGCAATAGTGCTGCAACTGAATGTTGCATGAATTGGCTTGGTTAAATCAACGCGATTTGCCAAGTGAAAATGCAGGTGAAAGGCAATTTGTGCTACTGTCGACCAATTTGTTAGCGTTGAGCAGATAAGCACCTAACACGATCTAACACGGCAGTGAGATTCAGATTCAGTGAGATTGAGACAAAAGAGTCTGTAATGGCTTTAATATGAGTTGAATTACCATTTTACGAGCATCAATGATAAGACAATTTATGATGTTATTAACATATTTTCAAATATATAATAAACTTTGTGTTCAAGTTAGCCATAGAAAGTTAACAGAGATGATTAAAGGACACAAATAATGCAGAAGGCACACGAGTCCTTGAAATTCACTTGTGAAAACTATGTACAAAAAGTAAAAGTAGCTTGGAAAATCAATGTGAGTCGAACGGCAAGTTTCCACATGAGAATTCTAATCGTTTGTTTCGAAAACTCTTTTTATGTTTTTTATTACATTTTATTGCTAGAGCGAGACAGCATCTATTGAATTTAGAAAGCAGCTCTCGTATACCCCCTCTCTCATTATAAGGTGTGTCTCTCTTTAGGCAATTCTTGATGATTAATATATTTTTTTTAAATTTAAAAAAAAGTCTTGGAATAAAGAAGCTTCCTTTTCAGATATAGTAACTACATTAAAATGTTTTGATACTCCAAGAACATCAAAAGTGCTCGAAATATTTGTTATTAGATGTGTTGATAGAACCCAAACACAAACTCAGCTTCAGCTCTTAGATGAGAAGACTAGACTAGTATAGTCTATTATAGTATGGTGTAGTATAATATAGTCTAGTATAATATAGTATAGTATTTCCTATTGAAATCCTGCTTGTGAGCAGTTAGCTGTGGCTAACAAACTCTTCCTCTTTTAGCATCATTTAAAGAATACTTTATGCACAGTTTCCCATCTTTCTTTGGCATCACCGAAATGAACACCGTTTCTGAACAATCTCTCATATACATCAATATTTATTTTATAAAATTGTTTATTTATGTTGGCGATTGAATTAAAAATTGTTCAACTGAGGAGCTTCCTACCCCTGCTCCCTGCCAAAACAAATGCAAACAGTTAAATTGAATTGTGATGTGCGATGCTCAAATGTGATATGCTATAAGACATATATATATATATATATATATATATATCTATATATATATAAACATATACAGTTTTTTTTTTTCCCTTTTTTTTTTTTTTTTTTTTTTTATATGTATATATATATATATATATATATATATATATATATATATATATATATAGACATGAGCGTGGCATGCATTCTTTGCTTTTCTTGTTGTTTTGGGGGTTTGTTTTTAATTTTTATTGCGTTGCGTTTCGCTGGTTTTTTGGGTCTTGGGTTTTGGTAAAACGCTTGAGCAGTTGCCCCAACCAAAACAATTGAAAATGTTTCTTGATTATTCAATTATGCGCAGGCACAAAGTTGGAAAACTTCAACCTGAGTTTCGAGCAAAATGTGTAAACAAAAAAATACTTTTTGGAATATGGAAAATGTTGTCTGCCTCCAAGACTTTGTCTACTTTCTTTCGTTTTCAAATTCAACTTTGTCTTCGTCGTCGTCTTGTTTATCAATTAGGTACACATATATTTTGGTTGTTGGAATATGTTCACGAGATGCATTCGTAATGCTTGCGCCATATATCTATGAGTCGTGCGGCCCTTTTCTACTCGGCAACTGCAACTGCAACTGCAACTGCAACTGCAACTTCTCTTTCCACTGTCCCGCCTCAGAGTGCTATGCCCACTAATCTGTTTATGGAGCTTGGCAGCTTTTTGTATAATATTTATGCCCTGCTTTAGAGGGTTCTATTAATATTTTGATGCACTGACGCGGCAGTGCCCCGCGTGAAACTTCCCCGTGAAGTGTTACAAATTTTATAGAGCTCCGCAGCCGGCAACTTACCCTAAATGGAGCATTTCTAATTGAGTTTAACATTTTTTCGTTGGCATATTATAATTTTTCCAGCCGTTCGGCATTAATATTGAATGCCTTTGGCCATGATTAAGAAATGTTTTGCGCTCCCCTTTCCAACATCTCCTCCTTGTCGCCACTTGAAGCGCTCACATTTTTCATCATTCAAATGGAAAATATTCAAATTGAAAGTCTTGTATTGAGTGCCATTTTAATTGGCCTTTCGTAACCATTCGGAATACAACTAGAAAAAAAAAATATTTATATATATTTATATATGGGCACAGTTTGTCAATTGGCTCAGCCATCAAATTCTCAATTTTGTCACCAGCTCAAGTATCACATCGTATTTTTTTTTAATGTCGATTCATTTTTTATGACAACGCGAGTTATAAATATAAATTTTATTTGCCGCTGTTGATTGTTATACGAGAAAAGCAGAAAGAGCGAGATGGTGAGGGAGAGACGGAAATCGAGGAGCTGTACTCTATTCCTAGGCTAAGCTCAAGCAGGGGTGGCTTGACAAGTGGCAAGTGATGGTTGCCGCGCTTCATCACAAAATTTGCATCTGAAATCAATTGAGATTCACTCGTTGATCTGCGGGCTGTGTGATAATAAAAGTCACACAGACAAGCGCAGCATGCATATCCAAACCAACACTGTAAACGCTGCTGAGCTGTTGACACAAGTCATCCTGCTGCATACCAATAATCCTGGGCATCATCATCATCATCATCATCATCACCATCATCATCCGTCGGCAACAACATTGACATCAAAGTGCGCGACGACATGAGTTCGTCAAAACGTCAAAAAGCGCGTCTAGGGTTTATTTTTGCTTTTACTCATTTGGATTTGTATATTTAGACCTTCAATTTCATCTACATGACCGGAGACGCTGATGGACGCGCGCCTAGACAACACTCATCCTCATCCTATAGTAGACCCAATAATAGACAGTTTCCTCACTCTCCCCCTCTCTCTCTCTCTGTCTGTCTCACTCCGTCTCTGACCCTGTTGCAACATATGTTTATACCTCGAGCTCAGCTCGAAGCGCAGCATGTGATAATTTCCCGCTGTTTGCATCTGATTGTGTTTGTGTGTGTGTGTGTGTGTTTGTTGTGCTCTAGTTTTAATGATTTTCCACTACAAAAGGTCCTTGTAACGCCTCCTGGCGCCGCTTGTTCTTAAACTCTTGTGTCGCATTTACGACTTCTCATTTCGCAATCTCCATGCTGTTAACCCTATATCGTATATAGTATGCATAATGGAATTTCTATCTATTTGGGTTTTATGACTGCATATGTTTGCATGCTTGAGCACTGCTTATCAATCGTCGCTTATCATAATTGATAACGTATTTTGCAGCTATTTTTGAGATACCACGAGCCGCAACACTAAGCAACGACTCAACAAAATATAGAACGAGTTGAAGAGAGAAACCCCATAGCATTACTGCAAAAGCAACTCATTAGTCGTCAAAACTATCAATCACTCAAGTGTTTTGTTCGGCTTAATTAGTTTCTCATGAGTTTGTCTACAATTCTTATTGCTCTCATGATTCTCTATCATTTTTGGGCTATCCTAAGGGGCATTGTTGCAAGTCATTAACATTGCTCTTAAAGCATTGATTAAGCACTGCCTCTTAATTATATATCCACAACTTCTGCCAGATGGGTCTACATACATATGTTCTCATACGATTTTCATTCTCAGGAATACATTTTGTATATCTTGAATTAAATTAAGGCCAAACCAAACAAATGGCGAATTTCTAAACAACTTTTCAGTATACAGTATTTATTGGCAAAACTATATCGAATTCCTTAAAGACCTATTCATTATTAATACAATCGAGCATGTGAAAAATATGGCAAGTGTGTTTAGCAACAGATGTGAACAATTTATAATTTAATTACAGATTCGATTGCCTTTCACTCATAGAACAAACCTCAATTCTGTTTGCCTTAATGATTATTGCATACTTATACATCAACTTATATTTATAGTTGTACTTATACTTATTGGTATATTTGTACTTATATTTATACTTATACTTATACAAGTATAATATATATAATACTT
>JAWNPC010000685.1:0-23847 GCA_035045365.1 Drosophila leonis
TCAAAGTTGAAGTCGATGTCGAAGTCGAAGTCGACGTCGAAGTCGACGTCGAAGTCGAAGTCGAAGTCGAAGTCGAAGTCAAAGTCGAAGTCGAAGTCGAAGTCGAAGTCAAAGTCGAAGTCGAAGTCGAAGTCGAAGTCGAAGTCGAAGTCGAAGTCGAAGTCGAAGTCGAAGTCGAAGTCGTAGTCGAAGTCGAAGTCGTAGTCGAAGTCGAAGTCGAAGTCGAAGTCGAAGTCGAAGTCGAAGTCGAAGTCGAAGTCGAAGTCGAAGTCGAAGTCGAAGTCGAAGTCGAAGTCGTAGTCGAAGTCGAAGTCGAAGTCGAAGTCGAAGTCAAAGTCAAAGTCAAAGTTGAAGTCGATGTCGAAGTCGAAGTCGAAGTCGAAGTCGAAGTCGAAGTCGAAGTCGAAGTCGAAGTCGAAGTCGAAGTCGAAGTCGAAGTCGAAGTCGAAGTCGAAGTCGAAGTCGAAGTCGAAGTCGAAGTCGAAATCGAAGTCGAAGTCGAAGTCGAAGTCGAAGTCGAAGTCGTAGTCGAAGTCGAAGTCGAAGTCGAAGTCGAAGTCGAAGTCGAAGTCGAAGTCGAAGTCGAAGTCGAAGTCGAAGTCGAAGTCGAAGTCGAAGTCGAAGTCGAAATCGAAGTCGAAGTCGAAGTCGAAGTCGACGTCGAAGTCGAAGTCGAAGTCGAAGTCGAAGTCGAAGTCGTAGTCGAAGTCGAAGTCGTAGTCGTAGTCGAAGTCGAAGTCGAAGTCGAAGTCAAAGTCAAAGTTGAAGTCGATGTCGAAGTCGAAGTCGAAGTCGAAGTCGAAGTCGAAGTCGAAGTCGAAGTCGAAGTCGAAGTCGAAGTCGAAGTCGAAGTCGAAGTCGAAGTCGAAGTCGAAGTCGAAGTCGAAGTCGAAGTCGAAGTCGAAGTCGAAGTCGAAGTCGAAGTCGAAGTCGAAGTCGAAGTCGAAGTCGAAGTCGAAGTCGAAGTCGAAGTCGAAGTCGAAGTCGAAGTCGAAGTCGAAGTCGAAGTCGAAGTCGAAGTCGAAGTCGAAGTCGAAGTCGAAGTCGAAGTCGAAGTCGAAGTCGAAGTCGAAGTCGAAGTCGAAGTCGTAGTCGAAGTCGAAGTCGAAGTCGAAGTCGAAGTCGAAGTCGAAGTCGAAGTCGAAGTCGAAGTCGAAGTCGAAGTCGAAGTCGAAGTCGAAGTCGAAGTCGAAGTCGAAGTCGAAGTCGAAGTCGAAGTCGACGTCGAAGTCGAAGTCGAAGTCGAAGTCGAAGTCGTAGTCGAAGTCGAAGTCGTAGTCGAAGTCGAAGTCAAAGTTGAAGTCGATGTCGAAGTCGAAGTCGAAGTCGAAGTCGAAGTCGAAGTCGAAGTCGAAGTCGAAGTCGAAGTCGAAGTCGAAGTCGAAGTCGAAGTCGAAGTCGAAGTCGAAGTCGAAGTCGAAGTCGAAGTCGAAGTCGAAGTCGAAGTCGAAGTCGAAGTCGAAGTCGAAGTCGAAGTCGAGGTCGAAGTCAGGTCAAAGTCAAAGTCGAAGTCGAAGTCGAAGTCGAAGTCGAAGTCGAAGTCGAAGTCGAAGTCGAAGTCGTAGTCGAAGTCGAAGTCGTAGTCGAAGTCGAAGTCGAAGTCGAAGTCGAAGTCGAAGTCGAAGTCGAAGTCGAAGTCGAAGTCGAAGTCGAAGTCGAAGTCGAAGTCGAAGTCGTAGTCGAAGTCGAAGTCGAAGTCAAAGTCGAAGTCGAAGTCGAAGTCGAAGTTGAAGTCGATGTCGAAGTCGAAGTCGAAGTCGAAGTCGAAGTCGAAGTCGAAGTCGAAGTCGAAGTCGAAGTCGAAGTCGAAGTCGAAGTCGAAGTCGAAGTCGAAGTCGAAGTCGAAGTCGAAGTCGAAGTCGAAGTCGAAGTCGAAGTCGAAGTCGAAGTCGAAGTCGAAGTCGAAGTCGAAGTCGAAGTCGAAGTCGAAGTCGAAGTCGAAGTCGAAGTCGAAGTCGAAGTCGAAGTCGAAGTCGAAGTCGAAGTCGAAGTCGAAGTCGAAGTCGTAGTCGAAGTCGAAGTCGAAGTCGAAGTCGAAGTCGAAGTCGAAGTCGAAGCCGAAGTCGAAGTCGAAGTCGAAGTCGAAGTCGAAGTCGAAGTCGAAGTCGAAGTCGAAGTCGAAGTCGAAGTCGAAGTCGAAGTCGAAGTCGATGTCGAAGTCGAAGTCGAAGTCGAAGTCGAAGTCGAAGTCGAAGTCGAAGTCGAAGTCGAAGTCGAAGTCGAAGTCGAAGTCGAAGTCGAAGTCGAAGTCGAAGTCGAAGTCGACGTCGAAGTCGAAGTCGAAGTCGAAGTCGAAGTCGAAGTCGAAGTCGAAGTCGAAGTCGAAGTCGAAGTCGAAGTCGAAGTCGAAGTCGAAGTCGAAGTCGAAGTCGAAGTCGAAGTCGAAGTCGAAGTCGAAGTCGAAGTCGAAGTCGAAGTCGAAGTCGAAGTCGAAGTCGAAGTCGAAGTCGAAGTCGAAGTCGAAGTCGAAGTCGAAGTCGAAGTCGAAGTCGAAGTCGAAGTCGAAGTCGAAGTCGAAGTCGAAGTCGAAGCCGAAGTCGAAGTCGAAGTCGAAGTCGAAGTCGAAGTCGAAGTCGAAGTCGAAGTCGAAGTCGAAGTCGAAGTCGAAGTCGAAGTCGAAGTCGATGTCGAAGTCGAAGTCGAAGTCGAAGTCGAAGTCGAAGTCGAAGTCGAAGTCGAAGTCGAAGTCGAAGTCGAAGTCGAAGTCGAAGTCGAAGTCGAAGTCGAAGTCGAAGTCGAAGTCGAAGTCGAAGTCGAAGTCGAAGTCGAAGTCGAAGTCGAAGTCGAAGTCGAAGTCGAGGTCGAGGTCGAAGTCGAAGTCAAAGTCAAAGTCGAAGTCGAAGTCGAAGTCAAAATCAAAGTCAACGTCAAAGTTGAAGTCGAAGTCGAAGTCGAAGTCGAAGTCGAAGTCGAAGTCGAAGTCGAAGTCGAAGTCGAAGTCGAAGTCGAGGTCGAAGTCAAAGTCAAAGTCAAAGTCGAAGTCGAAGTCGAAGTCGAAGTCGAAGTCAAAGTCGAAGTCGAAGTCGAAGTCGAAGTCAACGTCAAAGTTGAAGTCGAAGTCGAAGTCGAAGTCGAAGTCGAAGTCGAAGTCGAAGTCGAAGTCGAAGTCGAAGTCGAAGTCGAAGTCGAAGTCGAAGTCGAAGTCGAAGTCGAAGTCGAAGTCGAAGTCGAAGTCGAAGTCGAAGTCGAAGTCGAAGTCGAAGTCGAAGTCGAAGTCGAAGTCGAAGTCGAAGTCGAAGTCGAAGTCGAAGTCGAAGTCGAAGTCGAAGTCGAGGTCGAAGTCAGGTCAAAGTCAAAGTCGAAGTCGAAGTCGAAGTCGAAGTCGAAGTCGAAGTCAAAGTCGAAGTCGAAGTCGAAGTCGAAGTCAAAGTCGAAGTCGAAGTCGAAGTCGAAGTCGAAGTCGAAGTCGAAGTCGAAGTCGAAGTCGAAGTCGAAGTCGAAGTCGAAGTCGAAGTCGAAGTCGAAGTCGAAGTCGAAGTCGAAGTCGAAGTCGAAGTCGAAGTCGAAGTCGAAGTCGAAGTCGAAGTCGAAGTCGAAGTCGAAGTCGAAGTCGAAGTCGAAGTCGAAGTCGAAGTCGAAGTCGAAGTCGAAGTCGAAGTCGAAGTCGAAGTCGAAGTCGAAGTCGAAGTCGAAGTCGAAGTCGAAGTCGAAGTCGAAGTCGAAGTCGAAGTCGAAGTCGAAGTCGAAGTCGAAGTCGAAGTCGAAGTCGAAGTCGAAGTCGAAGTCGAAGTCGAAGTCGAGTCGAAGTCGAAGTCGAAGTCGAAGTCGAAGTCGAAGTCGAAGTCGAAGTCGAAGTCGAAGTCGAAGTCGAAGTCGAAGTCGAAGTCGAAGTCGAAGTCGAAGTCGAAGTCGAAGTCGAAGTCGAAGTCGAAGTCGAAGTCGAAGTCGAAGTCGAAGTCGAAGTCGAAGTCGAAGTCGAAGTCGAAGTCGAAGTCGAAGTCGAAGTCGAAGTCGAAGTCGAAGTCGAAGTCGAAGTCGAAGTCGAAGTCGAAGTCGAAGTCGAAGTCGAAGTCGAAGTCGAAGTCGAAGTCGAAGTCGAAGTCGAAGTCGAAGTCGAAGTCGAAGTCGAAGTCGAAGTCGAAGTCGAAGTCGAAGTCGAAGTCGAAGTCGAAGTCGAAGTCGAAGTCGAAGTCGAAGTCGAAGTCGAAGTCGAAGTCGAAGTCGAAGTCGAAGTCGAAGTCGAAGTCGAAGTCGAAGTCGAAGTCGAAGTCGAAGTCGAAGTCGAAGTCGAAGTCGAAGTCGAAGTCGAAGTCGAAGTCGAAGTCGAAGTCGAAGTCGAAGTCGAAGTCGAAGTCGAAGTCGAAGTCGAAGTCGAAGTCGAAGTCGAAGTCGAAGTCGAAGTCGAAGTCGAAGTCGAAGTCGAAGTCGAAGTCGAAGTCGAAGTCGAAGTCGAAGTCGAAGTCGAAGTCGAAGTCGAAGTCGAAGTCGAAGTCGAAGTCGAAGTCGAAGTCGAAGTCGAAGTCGAAGTCGAAGTCGAAGTCGAAGTCGAAGTCGAAGTCGAAGTCGAAGTCGAAGTCGAAGTCGAAGTCGAAGTCGAAGTCGAAGTCGAAGTCGAAGTCGAAGTCGAAGTCGAAGTCGAAGTCGAAGTCGAAGTCGAAGTCGAAGTCGAAGTCGAAGTCGAAGTCGAAGTCGAAGTCGAAGTCGAAGTCGAAGTCGAAAGTCGAAGTCGAAGTCGAAGTCGAAGTCGAAGTCGAAGTCGAAGTCGAAGTCGAAGTCGAAGTCGAAGTCGAAGTCGAAGTCGAAGTTGAAGTCGAAGTCGAAGTCGAAGTCGAAGTCGAAGTCGAAGTCGAAGTCGAAGTCGAAGTCGAAGTCGAAGTCGAAGTCGAAGTCGAAGTCGAAGTCGAAGTCGAAGTCGAAGTCGAAGTCGAAGTCGAAGTCGAAGTCGAAGTCGAAGTCGAAGTCGAAGTCGAAGTCGAAGTCGAAGTCGAAGTCGAAGTCGAAGTCGAAGTCGAAGTCGAAGTCGAAGTCGAAGTCGAAGTCGAAGTCGAAGTCGAAGTCGAAGTCGAAGTCGAAGTCGAAGTCGAAGTCGAAGTCGAAGTCGAAGTCGAAGTCGAAGTCGAAGTCGAAGTCGAAGTCGAAGTCGAAGTCGAAGTCGAAGTCGAAGTCGAAGTCGAAGTCGAAGTCGAAGTCGAAGTCGAAGTCGAAGTCGAAGTCGAAGTCGAAGTCGAAGTCGAAGTCGAAGTCGAAGTCGAAGTCGAAGTCGAAGTCGAAGTCGAAGTCGAAGTCGAAGTCGAAGTCGAAGTCGAAGTCGAAGTCGAAGTCGAAGTCGAAGTCGATGAAGTCGAAGTCGAAGTCGAAGTCGAAGTCGAAGTCGAAGTCGAAGTCGAAGTCGAAGTCGAAGTCGAAGTCGAAGTCGAAGTCGAAGTCGAAGTCGAAGTCGAAGTCGAAGTCGAAGTCGAAGTCGAAGTCGAAGTCGAAGTCGAAGTCGAAGTCGAAGTCGAAGTCGAAGTCGAAGTCGAAGTCGAAGTCGAAGTCGAAGTCGAAGTCGAAGTCGAAGTCGAAGTCGAAGTCGAAGTCGAAGTCGAAGTCGAAGTCGAAGTCGAAGTCGAAGTCGAAGTCGAAGTCGAAGTCGAAGTCGAAGTCGAAGTCGAAGTCGAAGTCGAAGTCGAAGTCGAAGTCGAAGTCGAAGTCGAAGTCGAAGTCGAAGTCGAAGTCGAAGTCGAAGTCGAAGTCGAAGTCGAAGTCGAAGTCGAAGTCGAAGTCGAAGTCGAAGTCGAAGTCGAAGTCGAAGTCGAAGTCGAAGTCGAAGTCGAAGTCGAAGTCGAAGTCGAAGTCGAAGTCGAAGTCGAAGTCGAAGTCGAAGTCGAAGTCGAAGTCGAAGTCAAAGTCGAAGTCGAAGTCGAAGTCGAAGTCGAAGTCGAAGTCGAAGTCGAAGTCGAAGTCGAAGTCGAAGTCGAAGTCGAAGTCGAAGTCGAAGTCGAAGTCGAAGTCGAAGTCGAAGTCGAAGTCGAAGTCGAAGTCGAAGTCGAAGTCGAAGTCGAAGTCGAAGTCGAACGTCGAAGTCGAAGTCGAAGTCGAAGTCGAAGTCGAAGTCGAAGTCGAAGTCGAAGTCGAAGTCGAAGTCGAAGTCGAAGTCGAAGTCGAAGTCGAAGTCGAAGTCGAAGTCGAAGTCGAAGTCGAAGTCGAAGTCGAAGTCGAAGTCGAAGTCGAAGTCGAAGTCGAAGTCGAAGTCGAAGTCGAAGTCGAAGTCGAAGTCGAAGTCGAAGTCGAAGTCGAAGTCGAAGTCGAAGTCGAAGTCGAAGTCGAAGTCGAAGTCGAAGTCGAAGTCGAAGTCGAAGTCGAAGTCGAAGTCGAAGTCGAAGTCGAAGTCGAAGTCGAAGTCGAAGTCGAAGTCGAAGTCGAAGTCGAAGTCGAAGTCGAAGTCGAAGTCGAAGTCGAAGTCGAAGTCGAAGTCGAAGTCGAAGTCGAAGTCGAAGTCGAAGTCGAAGTCGAAGTCGAAGTCGAAGTCGAAGTCGAAGTCGAAGTCGAAGTCGAAGTCGAAGTCGAAGTCGAAGTCGAAGTCGAAGTCGAAGTCGAAGTCGAAGTCGAAGTCGAAGTCGAAGTCGAAGTCGAAGTCGAAGTCGAAGTCGAAGTCGAAGTCGAAGTCGAAGTCGAAGTCGAAGTCGAAGTCGAAGTCGAAGTCGAAGTCGAAGTCGAAGTCGAAGTCGAAGTCGAAGTCGAAGTCGAAGTCGAAGTCGAAGTCGAAGTCGAAGTCGAAGTCGAAGTCGAAGTCGAAGTCGAAGTCGAAGTCGAAGTCGAAGTCGAAGTCGAAGTCGAAGTCGAAGTCGAAGTCGAAGTCGAAGTCGAAGTCGAAGTCGTAGTCGAAGTCGAAGTCGAAGTCGAAGTCGAAGTCGAAGTTGAAGTCGAAGTCGAAGTCGAAGTCGAAGTCGAAGTCGAAGTCGAAGTCGAAGTCGAAGTCGAAGTCGAAGTCGAAGTCGAAGTCGAAGTCGAAGTCGAAGTCGAAGTCGAAGTCGAAGTCGAAGTCGAAGTCGAAGTCGAAGTCGAAGTCGAAGTCGAAGTCGAAGTCGAAGTCGAAGTCGAAGTCGAAGTCGAAGTCGAAGTCGAAGTCGAAGTCGAAGTCGAAGTCGAAGTCGAAGTCGAAGTCGAAGTCGAAGTCGAAGTCGAAGTCGAAGTCGAAGTCGAAGTCGAAGTCGAAGTCGAAGTCGAAGTCGAAGTCGAAGTCGAAGTCGAAGTCGAAGTCGAAGTCGAAGTCGAAGTCGAAGTCGAAGTCGAAGTCGAAGTCGAAGTCGAAGTCGAAGTCGAAGTCGAAGTCGAAGTCGAAGTCGAAGTCGAAGTCGAAGTCGAAGTCGAAGTCGAAGTCGAAGTCGAAGTCGAAGTCGAAGTCGAAGTCGAAGTCGAAGTCGAAGTCGAAGTCGAAGTCGAAGTCGAAGTCGAAGTCGAAGTCGAAGTCGAAGTCGAAGTCGAAGTCGAAGTCGAAGTCGAAGTCGAAGTCGAAGTCGAAGTCGAAGTCGAAGTCGAAGTCGAAGTCGAAGTCGAAGTCGAAGTCGAAGTCGAAGTCGAAGTCGAAGTCGAAGTCGAAGTCGAAGTCGAAGTCGAAGTCGAAGTCGAAGTCGAAGTCGAAGTCGAAGTCGAAGTCGAAGTCGAAGTCAGAAGTCGAAGTCGAAGTCGAAGTCGAAGTCGAAGTCGAAGTCGAAGTCGAAGTCGAAGTCGAAGTCGAAGTCGAAGTCGAAGTCGAAGTCGAAGTCGAAGTCGAAGTCGAAGTCGAAGTCGAAGTCGAAGTCGAAGTCGAAGTCGAAGTCGAAGTCGAAGTCGAAGTCGAAGTCGAAGTCGAAGTCGAAGTCGAAGTCGAAGTCGAAGTCGAAGTCGAAGTCGAAGTCGAAGTCGAAGTCGAAGTCGAAGTCGAAGTCGAAGTCGAAGTCGAAGTCGAAGTCGAAGTCGAAGTCGAAGTCGAAGTCGAAGTCGAAGTCGAAGTCGAAGTCGAAGTCGAAGTCGAAGTCGAAGTCGAAGTCGAAGTCGAAGTCGAAGTCGAAGTCGAAGTCGAAGTCGAAGTCGAAGTCGAAGTCGAAGTCGAAGTCGAAGTCGAAGTCGAAGTCGAAGTCGAAGTCGAAGTCGAAGTCGAAGTCGAAGTCGAACGTCGAAGTCGAAGTCGAAGTCGAAGTCGAAGTCGAAGTCGAAGTCGAAGTCGAAGTCGAAGTCGAAGTCGAAGTCGAAGTCGAAGTCGAAGTCGAAGTCGAAGTCGAAGTCGAAGTCGAAGTCGAAGTCGAAGTCGAAGTCGAAGTCGAAGTCGAAGTCGAAGTCGAAGTCGAAGTCGAAGTCGAAGTCGAAGTCGAAGTCGAAGTCGAAGTCGAAGTCGAAGTCGAAGTCGAAGTCGAAGTCGAAGTCGAAGTCGAAGTCGAAGTCGAAGTCGAAGTCGAAGTCGAAGTCGAAGTCGAAGTCGAAGTCGAAGTCGAAGTCGAAGTCGAAGTCGAAGTCGAAGTCGAAGTCGAAGTCGAAGTCGAAGTCGAAGTCGAAGTCGAAGTCGAAGTCGAAGTCGAAGTCGAAGTCGAAGTCGAAGTCGAAGTCGAAGTCGAAGTCGAAGTCGAAGTCGAAGTCGAAGTCGAAGTCGAAGTCGAAGTCGAAGTCGAAGTCGAAGTCGAAGTCGAAGTCGAAGTCGAAGTCGAAGTCGAAGTCGAAGTCGAAGTCGAAGTCGAAGTCGAAGTCGAAGTCGAAGTCGAAGTCGAAGTCGAAGTCGAAGTCGAAGTCGAAGTCGAAGTCGAAGTCGAAGTCGAAGTCGAAGTCGAAGTCGAAGTCGAAGTCGAAGTCGAAGTCGAAGTCGAAGTCGAAGTCGAAGTCGAAGTCGAAGTCGAAGTCGAAGTCGAAGTCGAAGTCGAAGTCGAAGTCGAAGTCGAAGTCGAAGTCGAAGTCGAAGTCGAAGTCGAAGTCGAAGTCGAAGTCGAAGTCGAAGTCGAAGTCGAAGTCGAAGTCGAAGTCGAAGTCGAAGTCGAAGTCGAAGTCGAGAGTCGAAGTCGAAGTCGAAGTCGAAGTCGAAGTCGAAGTCGAAGTCGAAGTCGAAGTCGAAGTCGAAGTCGAAGTCGAAGTCGAAGTCGAAGTCGAAGTCGAAGTCGAAGTCGAAGTCGAAGTCGAAGTCGAAGTCGAAGTCGAAGTCGAAGTCAAAGTCGAAGTCGAAGTCGAAGTCGAAGTCGAAGTCGAAGTCGAAGTCGAAGTCGAAGTCGAAGTCGAAGTCGAAGTCGAAGTCGAAGTCGAAGTCGAAGTCGAAGTCGAAGTCGAAGTCGAAGTCGAAGTCGAAGTCGAAGTCGAAGTCGAAGTCGAAGTCGAAGTCGAAGTCGAAGTCGAAGTCGAAGTCGAAGTCGAAGTCGAAGTCGAAGTCGAAGTCGAAGTCGAAGTCGAAGTCGAAGTCGAAGTCGAAGTCGAAGTCGAAGTCGAAGTCGAAGTCGAAGTCGAAGTCGAAGTCGAAGTCGAAGTCGAAGTCGAAGTCGAAGTCAAAGTCGAAGTCGAAGTCGAAGTCGAAGTCAAAGTCGAAGTCAAAGTCGAAGTCGAAGTCGAAGTCGAAGTCAACGTCGAAGTCGAAGTCGAAGTCGAAGTCGAAGTCGAAGTCGAAGTCGAAGTCGAAGTCGAAGTCGAAGTCGAAGTCGAAGTCGAAGTCGAAGTCGAAGTCGAAGTCGAAGTCGAAGTCGAAGTCGAAGTCGAAGTCGAAGTCGAAGTCGAAGTCGAAGTCGAAGTCGAAGTCGAAGTCGAAGTCGAAGTCGAAGTCGAAGTCGAAGTCGAAGTCGAAGTCGAAGTCGAAGTCGAAGTCGAAGTCGAAGTCGAAGTCGAAGTCGAAGTCGAAGTCGAAGTCGAAGTCGAAGTCGAAGTCGAAGTCGAAGTCGAAGTCGAAGTCGAAGTCGAAGTCGAAGTCGAAGTCGAAGTCGAAGTCGAAGTCGAAGTCGAAGTCGAAGTCGAAGTCGAAGTCGAAGTCGAAGTCGAAGTCGAAGTCGAAGTCGAAGTCGAAGTCGAAGTCGAAGTCGAAGTCGAAGTCGTAGTCGAAGTCGAAGTCGTAGTCGAAGTCGAAGTCGAAGTCGAAGTCGAAGTCGAAGTTGAAGTCGAAGTCGAAGTCGAAGTCGAAGTCGAAGTCGAAGTCGAAGTCGAAGTCGAAGTCGAAGTCGAAGTCGAAGTCGAAGTCGAAGTCGAAGTCGAAGTCGAAGTCGAAGTCGAAGTCGAAGTCGAAGTCGAAGTCGAAGTCGAAGTCGAAGTCGAAGTCGAAGTCGAAGTCGAAGTCGAAGTCGAAGTCGAAGTCGAAGTCGAAGTCGAAGTCGAAGTCGAAGTCGAAGTCGAAGTCGAAGTCAAAGTCGAAGTCGATGTCGAAGTCGAAGTCGAAGTCGAAGTCGAAGTCGAAGTCGAAGTCGAAGTCGAAGTCGAAGTCGAAGTCGAAGTCGAAGTCGAAGTCGAAGTCGAAGTCGAAGTCGAAGTCGAAGTCGAAGTCGAAGTCGAAGTCGAAGTCGAAGTCGAAGTCGAAGTCGAAGTCGAAGTCGAAGTCGAAGTCGAAGTCGAAGTCGAAGTCGAAGTCGAAGTCGAAGTCGAAGTCGAAGTCGAAGTCGAAGTCGAAGTCGAAGTCGAAGTCGAAGTCGAAGTCGAAGTCGTAGTCGAAGTCGAAGTCGAAGTCGAAGTCAAAGTCAAAGTTGAAGTCGATGTCGAAGTCGAAGTCGAAGTCGAAGTCGAAGTCGAAGTCGAAGTCGAAGTCGAAGTCGAAGTCGAAGTCGAAGTCGAAGTCGAAGTCGAAGTCGAAGTCGAAGTCGAAGTCGAAGTCGAAGTCGAAGTCGAAGTCGAAGTCGAAGTCGAAGTCGAAGTCGAAGTCGAAGTCGAAGTCGAAGTCGAAGTCGAAGTCGAAGTCGAAGTCGAAGTCGAAGTCGAAGTCGAAGTCGAAGTCGAAGTCGAAGTCGAAGTCGAAGTCGAAGTCGAAGTCGAAGTCGAAGTCGAAGTCGAAGTCGAAGTCGAAGTCGAAGTCGAAGTCGAAGTCGAAGTCGAAGTCGAAGTCGAAGTCGAAGTCGAAGTCGAAGTCGAAGTCGAAGTCGAAGTCGAAGTCGAAGTCGAAGTCGAAGTCGAAGTCGAAGTCGAAGTCGAAGTCGAAGTCGAAGTCGAAGTCGAAGTCGAAGTCGAAGTCGAAGTCGAAGTCGAAGTCGAAGTCGAAGTCGAAGTCGAAGTCGAAGTCGAAGTCGAAGTCGAAGTCGAAGTCGAAGTCGAAGTCGAAGTCGAAGTCGAAGTCGAAGTCGAAGTCGAAGTCGAAGTCGAAGTCGAAGTCGAAGTCGAAGTCGAAGTCGAAGTCGAAGTCGAAGTCGAAGTCGAAGTCGAAGTCGAAGTCGAAGTCGAAGTCGAAGTCGAAGTCGAAGTCGAAGTCGAAGTCGAAGTCGAAGTCGAAGTCGAAGTCGAAGTCGAAGTCGAAGTCGAAGTCGAAGTCGAAGTCGAAGTCGAAGTCGAAGTCGAAGTCGAAGTCGAAGTCGAAGTCGAAGTCGAAGTCGAAGTCGAAGTCGTAGTCGAAGTCGAAGTCGAAGTCGAAGTCGAAGTCGAAGTTGAAGTCGATGTCGAAGTCGAAGTCGAAGTCGAAGTCGAAGTCGAAGTCGAAGTCGAAGTCGAAGTCGAAGTCGAAGTCGAAGTCGAAGTCGAAGTCGAAGTCGAAGTCGAAGTCGAAGTCGAAGTCGAAGTCGAAGTCGAAGTCGAAGTCGAAGTCGAAGTCGAAGTCGAAGTCGAAGTCGAAGTCGAAGTCGAAGTCGAAGTCGAAGTCGAAGTCGAAGTCAAAGTCAAAGTTGAAGTCGAAGTCGAAGTCGAAGTCGAAGTCGAAGTCGAAGTCGAAGTCGAAGTCGAAGTCGAAGTCGAAGTCGAAGTCGAAGTCGAAGTCGAAGTCGAAGTCGAAGTCGAAGTCGAAGTCGAAGTCGAAGTCGAAGTCGAAGTCGAAGTCGAAGTCGAAGTCGAAGTCGAAGTCGAAGTCGAAGTCGAAGTCGAAGTCGAAGTCGAAGTCGAAGTCGAAGTCGAAGTCGAAGTCGAAGTCGAAGTCGAAGTCGAAGTCGAAGTCGAAGTCGAAGTCGAAGTCGAAGTCGTAGTCGAAGTCGAAGTCGAAGTCGAAGTCAAAGTCAAAGTTGAAGTCGATGTCGAAGTCGAAGTCGAAGTCGAAGTCGAAGTCGAAGTCGAAGTCGAAGTCGAAGTCGAAGTCGAAGTCGAAGTCGAAGTCGAAGTCGAAGTCGAAGTCGAAGTCGAAGTCGAAGTCGAAGTCGAAGTCGAAGTCGAAGTCGAAGTCGAAGTCGAAGTCGAAGTCGAAGTCGAAGTCGAAGTCGAAGTCGAAGTCGAAGTCGAAGTCGAAGTCGAAGTCGAAGTCGAAGTCGAAGTCGAAGTCGAAGTCGAGGTCAAAGTCAAAGTCGAAGTCGAAGTCGAAGTCGAAGTCAAAGTCAAAGTCGAAGTCGAAGTCGAAGTCGAAGTCAAAGTCGACGTCGAAGTCGAAGTCGAAGTCGAAGTCGAAGTCGAAGTCGAAGTCGAAGTCGAAGTCGAAGTCGAAGTCGAAGTCGAAGTCGAAGTCGAAGTCGAAGTCGAAGTCGAAGTCGAAGTCGAAGTCGAAGTCGAAGTCGAAGTCGAAGTCGAAGTCGAAGTCGAAGTCGAAGTCGAAGTCGAAGTCGAAGTCGAAGTCGAAGTCGAAGTCGAAGTCGAAGTCGAAGTCGAAGTCGAAGTCGAAGTCGAAGTCGAAGTCGAAGTCGAAGTCGAAGTCGAAGTCGAAGTCGAAGTCGAAGTCGAAGTCGAAGTCGAAGTCGAAGTCGAAGTCGAAGTCGTAGTCGAAGTCGAAGTCGAAGTCGAAGTCGAAGTCGAAGTCGAAGTCGAAGTCGAAGTCGAAGTCGAAGTCGAAGTCGAAGTCGAAGTCGAAGTCGAAGTCGAAGTCGAAGTCGAAGTCGAAGTCGAAGTCGAAGTCGTAGTCGAAGTCGAAGTCGAAGTCGAAGTCAAAGTCGAAGTTGAAGTCGATGTCGAAGTCGAAGTCGAAGTCGAAGTCGAAGTCGAAGTCGAAGTCGAAGTCGAAGTCGAAGTCGAAGTCGAAGTCGAAGTCGAAGTCGAAGTCGAAGTCGAAGTCGAAGTCGAAGTCGAAGTCGAAGTCGAAGTCGAAGTCGAAGTCGAAGTCGAAGTCGAAGTCGAAGTCGAAGTCGAAGTCGAAGTCGAAGTCGTAGTCGAAGTCGAAGTCGAAGTCAAAGTCGAAGTCGAAGTCGAAGTCGATGTCGAAGTCGAAGTCGAAGTCGAAGTCGAAGTCGAAGTCGAAGTCGAAGTCGAAGTCGAAGTCGAAGTCGAAGTCGAAGTCGAAGTCGAAGTCGAAGTCGAAGTCGAAGTCGAAGTCGAAGTCGAAGTCGAAGTCGAAGTCGAAGTCGAAGTCGAAGTCGAAGTCGAAGTCGAAGTCGAAGTCGAAGTCGAAGTCGAAGTCGAAGTCGAAGTCGAAGTCGAAGTCGAAGTCGAAGTCGAAGTCGAAGTCGAAGTCGAAGTCGAAGTCGAAGTCGAAGTCGAAGTCGTAGTCGAAGTCGAAGTCGAAGTCGAAGTCAAAGTCAAAGTCGAAGTCGATGTCGAAGTCGAAGTCGAAGTCGAAGTCGAAGTCGAAGTCGAAGTCGAAGTCGAAGTCGAAGTCGAAGTCGAAGTCGAAGTCGAAGTCGAAGTCGAAGTCGAAGTCGAAGTCGAAGTCGAAGTCGAAGTCGAAGTCGAAGTCGAAGTCGAAGTCGAAGTCGAAGTCGAAGTCGAAGTCGAAGTCGAAGTCGTAGTCGAAGTCGAAGTCGAAGTCGAAGTCAAAGTCAAAGTTGAAGTCGATGTCGAAGTCGAAGTCGAAGTCGAAGTCGAAGTCGAAGTCGAAGTCGAAGTCGAAGTCGAAGTCGAAGTCGAAGTCGAAGTCGAAGTCGAAGTCGAAGTCGAAGTCGAAGTCGAAGTCGAAGTCGAAGTCGAAGTCGAAGTCGAAGTCGAAGTCGAAGTCGAAGTCGTAGTCGAAGTCGAAGTCGATGTCGAAGTCGAAGTCGAAGTCGAAGTCGAAGTCGAAGTCGAAGTCGAAGTCGAAGTCGAAGTCGAAGTCGAAGTCGAAGTCGAAGTCGAAGTCGAAGTCGAAGTCGAAGTCGAAGTCGAAGTCGAAGTCGAAGTCAAAGTCAAAGTTGAAGTCGATGTCGAAGTCGAAGTCGAAGTCGAAGTCGAAGTCGAAGTCGAAGTCGAAGTCGAAGTCGAAGTCGAAGTCGAAGTCGAAGTCGAAGTCGAAGTCGAAGTCGAAGTCGAAGTCGAAGTCGAAGTCGAAGTCGAAGTCGAAGTCGAAGTCGAAGTCGAAGTCGAAGTCGAAGTCGAAGTCGAAGTCGAAGTCGAAGTCGAAGTCGAAGTCGAAGTCGAAGTCGAAGTCGAAGTCGAAGTCGAAGTCGAAGTCGAAGTCGAAGTCGAAGTCGAAGTCGAAGTCGAAGTCGAAGTCGAAGTCGAAGTCGAAGTCGAAGTCGAAGTCGAAGTCGAAGTCGAAGTCGAAGTCGAAGTCGAAGTCGAAGTCGAAGTCGAAGTCGAAGTCGAAGTCGAAGTCGAAGTCGAAGTCGAAGTCGAAGTCGAAGTCGAAGTCGAAGTCGAAGTCGAAGTCGAAGTCAAAGTCAAAGTCAAAGTCGAAGTCGAAGTCGAAGTCGAAGTCGAAGTCGAAGTCGAAGTCGAAGTCGAAGTCGAAGTCGAAGTCGAAGTCGAAGTCGAAGTCGAAGTCGAAGTCGAAGTCGAAGTCGAAGTCGAAGTCGAAGTCGAAGTCGAAGTCGAAGTCGAAGTCGAAGTCGAAGTCGAAGTCGAAGTCGAAGTCGAAGTCGAAGTCGAAGTCGAAGTCGAAGTCGAAGTCGAAGTCGAAGTCGAAGTCGAAGTCGAAGTCGAAGTCGAAGTCGAAGTCGAAGTCGAAGTCGAAGTCGAAGTCGAAGTCGAAGTCGAAGTCGAAGTCGAAGTCGAAGTCGAAGTCGAAGTCGAAGTCGAAGTCGAAGTCGAAGTCGAAGTCGAAGTCGAAGTCGAAGTCGAAGTCGAAGTCGAAGTCGAAGTCGAAGTCGAAGTCGAAGTCGAAGTCGAAGTCGAAGTCGAAGTCGAAGTCGAAGTCGAAGTCGAAGTCGAAGTCGAAGTCGAAGTCGAAGTCGAAGTCGAAGTCGAAGTCGAAGTCGAAGTCGAAGTCGAAGTCGAAGTCGAAGTCGAAGTCAAAGTCAAAGTCAAAGTCGAAGTCGAAGTCGAAGTCAAAATCAAAGTCAACGTCAAAGTTGAAGTCGAAGTCGAAGTCGAAGTCGAAGTCGAAGTCGAAGTCGAAGTCGAAGTCGAAGTCGAAGTCGAAGTCGAAGTCGAAGTCGAAGTCGAAGTCAAAGTCGAAGTCAAAGTCGAAGTCGAAGTCGAAGTCAAAGTCGAAGTCAAAGTCGAAGTCGAAGTCGAAGTCAAAGTCAACGTCAAAGTCGAAGTCGAAGTCGAAGTCGAAGTCGAAGTCGAAGTCGAAGTCGAAGTCGAAGTCGAAGTCGAAGTCGAAGTCGAAGTCGAAGTCGAAGTCGAAGTCGAAGTCGAAGTCGAAGTCGAAGTCGAAGTCGAAGTCGAAGTCGAAGTCGAAGTCGAAGTCGAAGTCGAAGTCGAAGTCGAAGTCGAAGTCGAAGTCGAAGTCGAAGTCGAAGTCGAAGTCGAAGTCGAAGTCGAAGTCGAAGTCGAAGTCAGGTCGAAGTCGAAGTCGAAGTCGAAGTCGAAGTCGAAGTCAACGTCAAAGTTGAAGTCGAAGTCGAAGTCGAAGTCGAAGTCGAAGTCGAAGTCGAAGTCGAAGTCGTAGTCGAAGTCGAAGTCGAAGTCGAAGTCAAAGTCGAAGTCGAAGTCGATGTCGAAGTCGAAGTCGAAGTCGAAGTCGAAGTCGAAGTCGAAGTCGAAGTCGAAGTCGAAGTCGAAGTCGAAGTCGAAGTCGAAGTCGAAGTCGAAGTCGAAGTCGAAGTCGAAGTCGAAGTCGAAGTCGAAGTCGAAGTCGAAGTCGAAGTCGAAGTCGAAGTCGAAGTCGAAGTCGAAGTCGAAGTCGAAGTCGAAGTCGAAGTCGAAGTCGAAGTCGAAGTCGAAGTCGAAGTCGAAGTCGAAGTCGAAGTCGAAGTCGAAGTCGTAGTCGAAGTCGAAGTCGTAGTCGAAGTCGAAGTCGAAGTCGAAGTCGAAGTCAAAGTTGAAGTCGATGTCGAAGTCGAAGTCGAAGTCGAAGTCGAAGTCGAAGTCGAAGTCGAAGTCGAAGTCGAAGTCGAAGTCGAAGTCGAAGTCGAAGTCGAAGTCGAAGTCGAAGTCGAAGTCGAAGTCGAAGTCGAAGTCGAAGTCGAAGTCGAAGTCGAAGTCGAAGTCGAAGTCGAAGTCGAAGTCGAAGTCGTAGTCGAAGTCGAAGTCGAAGTCGAAGTCGAAGTCAAAGTTGAAGTCGATGTCGAAGTCGAAGTCGAAGTCGAAGTCGAAGTCGAAGTCGAAGTCGAAGTCGAAGTCGAAGTCGAAGTCGAAGTCGAAGTCGAAGTCGAAGTCGAAGTCGAAGTCGAAGTCGAAGTCGAAGTCGAAGTCGAAGTCGAAGTCAAAGTCGAAGTCGAAGTCGAAGTCGAAGTCGAAGTCGAAGTCGAAGTCGAAGTCGAAGTCGAAGTCGAAGTCGAAGTCGAAGTCGAAGTCGAAGTCGAAGTCGAAGTCGAAGTCGAAGTCGAAGTCGAAGTCGAAGTCGAAGTCGAAGTCGAAGTCGAAGTCGAAGTCGAAGTCAAAGTCAAAGTCGAAGTCGAAGTCGAAGTCGAAGTCGAAGTCGAAGTCGAAGTCGAAGTCGAAGTCGAAGTCGAAGTCGAAGTCGAAGTCGAAGTCGAAGTCGAAGTCGAAGTCGAAGTCGAAGTCGAAGTCGAAGTCGAAGTCGAAGTCGAAGTCGAAGTCGAAGTCGAAGTCGAAGTCGAAGTCGAAGTCGAAGTCGAAGTCGAAGTCGAAGTCGAAGTCGAAGTCGAAGTCGAAGTCGAAGTCGAAGTCGAAGTCGAAGTCGAAGTCGAAGTCGAAGTCGAAGTCGAAGTCGAAGTCGAAGTCGAAGTCGAAGTCGAAGTCGAAGTCGAAGTCGAAGTCGAAGTCGAAGTCGAAGTCGAAGTCGAAGTCGAAGTCGAAGTCGTAGTCGAAGTCGAAGTCGAAGTCGAAGTCAAAGTCAAAGTTGAAGTCGATGTCGAAGTCGAAGTCGAAGTCGAAGTCGAAGTCGAAGTCGAAGTCGAAGTCGAAGTCGAAGTCGAAGTCGAAGTCGAAGTCGAAGTCGAAGTCGAAGTCGAAGTCGAAGTCGAAGTCGAAGTCGAAGTCGAAGTCGAAGTCGAAGTCGAAGTCGAAGTCGAAGTCGAAGTCGAAGTCGAAGTCGAAGTCGAAGTCGAAGTCGAAGTCGAAGTCGAAGTCGAAGTCGAAGTCGAAGTCGAAGTCGAAGTCGAAGTCGAAGTCGAAGTCGAAGTCGAAGTCGAAGTCGAAGTCGAAGTCGAAGTCGAAGTCGAAGTCGAAGTCGAAGTCGAAGTCGAAGTCGAAGTCGAAGTCGAAGTCGAAGTCGAAGTCGAAGTCGAAGTCGAAGTCGAAGTCGAAGTCGAAGTCGAAGTCGAAGTCGAAGTCGAAGTCGAAGTCGAAGTCGAAGTCGAAGTCGAAGTCGAAGTCGAAGTCGAAGTCGAAGTCGAAGTCGAAGTCGAAGTCGAAGTCGAAGTCGAAAGTCAAAGTCGAAGTCGAAGTCGAAGTCGAAGTCGAAGTCGAAGTCGAAGTCGAAGTCGAAGTCGAAGTCGAAGTCGAAGTCGAAGTCGAAGTCGAAGTCGAAGTCGAAGTCGAAGTCGAAGTCGAAGTCGAAGTCGAAGTCGAAGTCGAAGTCGAAGTCGAAGTCGAAGTCGAAGTCGAAGTCGAAGTCGAAGTCGAAGTCGAAGTCGAAGTCGAAGTCGAAGTCGAAGTCGAAGTCGAAGTCGAAGTCGAAGTCGAAGTCGAAGTCGAAGTCGAAGTCGAAGTCGAAGTCGAAGTCGAAGTCGAAGTCGAAGTCGAAGTCGAAGTCAAAGTCGAAGTCGAAGTCGAAGTCGAAGTCGAAGTCGACGTCGAAGTCGAAGTCGAAGTCGAAGTCGAAGTCGAAGTCGAAGTCGAAGTCGAAGTCGAAGTCGAAGTCGAAGTCGAAGTCGAAGTCGAAGTCGAAGTCGAAGTCGAAGTCGAAGTCGAAGTCGAAGTCGAAGTCGAAGTCGAAGTCGAAGTCGAAGTCGAAGTCGAAGTCGAAGTCGAAGTCGAAGTCGAAGTCGAAGTCGAAGTCGAAGTCGAAGTCGAAGTCGAAGTCGAAGTCGAAGTCGAAGTCGAAGTCGAAGTCGAAGTCGAAGTCGAAGTCAAAGTCGAAGTCGAAGTCGAAGTCGAAGTCGAAGTCGAAGTCGAAGTCGAAGTCGAAGTCGAAGTCGAAGTCGAAGTCGAAGTCGAAGTCGAAGTCGAAGTCGAAGTCGAAGTCGAAGTCGAAGTCGAAGTCGAAGTCGAAGTCGAAGTCGAAGTCGAAGTCGAAGTCAAAGTCAAAGTCGAAGTCGAAGTCGATGTCGAAGTCGAAGTCGAAGTCGAAGTCGAAGTCGAAGTCGAAGTCGAAGTCGAAGTCGAAGTCGAAGTCGAAGTCGAAGTCGAAGTCGAAGTCGAAGTCGAAGTCGAAGTCGAAGTCGAAGTCGAAGTCGAAGTCGAAGTCGAAGTCGAAGTCGAAGTCGAAGTCGAAGTCGAAGTCGAAGTCGAAGTCGAAGTCGAAGTCGAAGTCGAAGTCGAAGTCGAAGTCGAAGTCGAAGTCGAAGTCGAAGTCGAAGTCGAAGTCGAAGTCGAAGTCGAAGTCGAAGTCGAAGTCGAAGTCGAAGTCGAAGTCGAAGTCGAAGTCGAAGTCGAAGTCGAAGTCGAAGTCGAAGTCGAAGTCGAAGTCGAAGTCGAAGTCGAAGTCGAAGTCGAAGTCGAAGTCGAAGTCGAAGTCGAAGTCGAAGTCGAAGTCGAAGTCGAAGTCGAAGTCGAAGTCGAAGTCGAAGTCGAAGTCGAAGTCGAAGTCGAAGTCGAAGTCGAAGTCGAAGTCGAAGTCGAAGTCGAAGTCGAAGTCGAAGTCGAAGTCGAAGTCGAAGTCGAAGTCGAAGTCGAAGTCGAAGTCGAAGTCGAAGTCGAAGTCGAAGTCGAAGTCGAAGTCGAAGTCGAAGTCGAAGTCGAAGTCGAAGTCGAAGTCGAAGTCGAAGTCGAAGTCGAAGTCGAAGTCGAAGTCGAAGTCGAAGTCGAAGTCGAAGTCGAAGTCGAAGTCGAAGTCGAAGTCGAAGTCGAAGTCGAAGTCGAAGTCGAAGTCGAAGTCGAAGTCGAAGTCGAAGTCGAAGTCGAAGTCGAAGTCGAAGTCGAAGTCAAAGTCGAAGTCGAAGTCGAAGTCGAAGTCGAAGTCGAAGTCGAAGTCGAAGTCGAAGTCGAAGTCGAAGTCGAAGTCGAAGTCGAAGTCGAAGTCGAAGTCGAAGTCGAAGTCGAAGTCGAAGTCGAAGTCGAAGTCGAAGTCGAAGTCGAAGTCGAAGTCGAAGTCAAAGTCAAAGTCGAAGTCGAAGTCGAAGTCGAAGTCGAAGTCGAAGTCGAAGTCGAAGTCGAAGTCGAAGTCGAAGTCGAAGTCGAAGTCGAAGTCGAAGTCGAAGTCGAAGTCGAAGTCGAAGTCGAAGTCGAAGTCGAAGTCGAAGTCGAAGTCGAAGTCGAAGTCGAAGTCGAAGTCGAAGTCGAAGTCGAAGTCGAAGTCGAAGTCGAAGTCGAAGTCGAAGTCGAAGTCGAAGTCGAAGTCGAAGTCAAAGTCGAAGTCGAAGTCGAAGTCGAAGTCGAAGTCGAAGTCGAAGTCGAAGTCGAAGTCGAAGTCGAAGTCGAAGTCAACGTCGAAGTTGAAGTCGAAGTCGAAGTCGAAGTCGAAGTCGAAGTCGAAGTCGAAGTCGAAGTCGAAGTCGAAGTCGAAGTCGAAGTCGAAGTCGAAGTCGAAGTCGAAGTCGAAGTCGAAGTCGAAGTCGAAGTCGAAGTCGAAGTCGAAGTCGAAGTCGAAGTCGAAGTCGAAGTCGAAGTCGAAGTCGAAGTCGAAGTCGAAGTCGAAGTCGAAGTCGAAGTCGAAGTCGAAGTCGAAGTCGAAGTCGAAGTCGAAGTCGAAGTCGAAGTCGAAGTCGAAGTCGAAGTCGAAGTCGAAGTCGAAGTCGAAGTCGAAGTCAAAGTCGAAGTCGAAGTCGAAGTCGAAGTCGAAGTCGAAGTCGAAGTCGAAGTCGAAGAAGTCGAAGTCGAAGTCGAAGTCGAAGTCGAAGTCGAAGTCGAAGTCGAAGTCGAAGTCGAAGTCGAAGTCGAAGTCGAAGTCGAAGTCGAAGTCGAAGTCGAAGTCGAAGTCGAAGTCGAAGTCGAAGTCGAAGTCGAAGTCGAAGTCGAAGTCGAAGTCGAAGTCGAAGTCGAAGTCGAAGTCGAAGTCGAAGTCGAAGTCGAAGTCGAAGTCGAAGTCGAAGTCGAAGTCGAAGTCGAAGTCGAAGTCGAAGTCGAAGTCGAAGTCGAAGTCGAAGTCGAAGTCGAAGTCGAAGTCGAAGTCGAAGTCGAAGTCGAAGTCGAAGTCGAAGTCGAAGTCGAAGTCGAAGTCGAAGTCGAAGTCGAAGTCGAAGTCGAAGTCGAAGTCGAAGTCGAAGTCGAAGTCGAAGTCGAAGTCGAAGTCGAAGTCGAAGTCGAAGTCGAAGTCGAAGTCGAAGTCGAAGTCGAAGTCGAAGTCGAAGTCGAAGTCGAAGTCGAAGTCGAAGTCGAAGTCAAAATCAAAGTCAACGTCGAAGTTGAAGTCGAAGTCGAAGTCGAAGTCGAAGTCGAAGTCGAAGTCGAAGTCGAAGTCGAAGTCGAAGTCGAAGTCGAAGTCGAAGTCAAAGTCAAAGTCGAAGTCGAAGTCGAAGTCGAAGTCGAAGTCGAAGTCGAAGTCGAAGTCGAAGTCGAAGTCAACGTCAAAGTTGAAGTCGAAGTCGAAGTCGAAGTCGAAGTCGAAGTCGAAGTCGAAGTCGAAGTCGAAGTCGAAGTCGAAGTCGAAGTCGAAGTCGAAGTCGAAGTCGAAGTCGAAGTCGAAGTCGAAGTCGAAGTCGAAGTCGAAGTCGAAGTCGAAGTCGAAGTCGAAGTCGAAGTCGAAGTCGAAGTCGAAGTCGAAGTCGAAGTCGAAGTCGAAGTCGAAGTCGAAGTCGAAGTCGAAGTCGAAGTCAAAGTCGAAGTCGAAGTCGAAGTCGAAGTCGAAGTCGAAGTCGAAGTCGAAGTCGAAGTCGAAGTCGAAGTCGAAGTCGAAGTCAACGTCAAAGTTGAAGTCGAAGTCGAAGTCGAAGTCGAAGTCGAAGTCGAAGTCGAAGTCGAAGTCGAAGTCGAAGTCGAAGTCGAAGTCGAAGTCGAAGTCGAAGTCGAAGTCGAAGTCGAAGTCGAAGTCGAAGTCGAAGTCGAAGTCGAAGTCGAAGTCGAAGTCGAAGTCGAAGTCGAAGTCGAAGTCGAAGTCGAAGTCGAAGTCGAAGTCGAAGTCGAAGTCGAAGTCGAAGTCGAAGTCGAAGTCGAAGTCGAAGTCGAAGTCGAAGTCGAAGTCGAAGTCGAAGTCGAAGTCGAAGTCGAAGTCGAAGTCGAAGTCGAAGTCGAAGTCGAAGTCGAAGTCGAAGTCGTAGTCGAAGTCGAAGTCGAAGTCGAAGTCGAAGTCGAAGTCGAAGTCGAAGTCGAAGTCGAAGTCGAAGTCGAAGTCGACGTCGAAGTCGAAGTCGAAGTCGAAGTCGAAGTCGAAGTCGAAGTCGAAGTCGAAGTCGAAGTCGAAGTCGAAGTCGAAGTCAAAGTCGAAGTCGAAGTCGAAGTCGAAGTCGAAGTCGAAGTCGAAGTCGAAGTCGAAGTCGAAGTCGAAGTCGAAGTCGAAGTCGAAGTCGAAGTCGAAGTCGAAGTCGAAGTCGAAGTCGAAGTCGAAGTCGAAGTCGAAGTCGAAGTCGAAGTCGAAGTCGAAGTCGAAGTCGAAGTCGAAGTCGAAGTCGAAGTCGAAGTCGAAGTCGAAGTCGAAGTCAAAGTGAAGTCGAAGTCGAAGTCGAAGTCGAAGTCGAAGTCGAAGTCGAAGTCGAAGTCGAAGTCGAAGTCGAAGTCGAAGTCGAAGTCGAAGTCGAAGTCGAAGTCGAAGTCGAAGTCGAAGTCGAAGTCGAAGTCGAAGTCGAAGTCGAAGTCGAAGTCGAAGTCGAAGTCGAAGTCGAAGTCGAAGTCGAAGTCGAAGTCGAAGTCGAAGTCGAAGTCGAAGTCGACGTCGAAGTCGAAGTCGAAGTCGAAGTCGAAGTCGTAGTCGAAGTCGAAGTCGTAGTCGAAGTCGAAGTCGAAGTCGAAGTCAAAGTCAAAGTTGAAGTCGATGTCGAAGTCGAAGTCGAAGTCGAAGTCGAAGTCGAAATCGAAGTCGAAGTCGAAGTCGAAGTCGAAGTCGAAGTCGAAGTCGAAGTCGAAGTCGAAGTCGAAGTCGAAGTCGAAGTCGAAGTCGAAGTCGAAGTCGAAGTCGAAGTCGAAGTCGAAGTCGAAGTCGAAGTCGAAGTCGAAGTCGAAGTCGTAGTCGAAGTCGAAGTCGAAGTCGAAGTCAAAGTCAAAGTCGAAGTCGATGTCGAAGTCGAAGTCGAAGTCGAAGTCGAAGTCGAAGTCGAAGTCGAAGTCGAAGTCGAAGTCGAAGTCGAAGTCGAAGTCGAAGTCGAAGTCGAAGTCGAAGTCGAAGTCGAAGTCGAAGTCGAAGTCGAAGTCGAAGTCGAAGTCGAAGTCGAAGTCGAAGTCGAAGTCGAAGTCGAAGTCGAAGTCGAAGTCGAAGTCGAAGTCGAAGTCGAAGTCGAAGTCGAAGTCGAAGTCGAAGTCGAAGTCGAAGTCGAAGTCGAAGTCGAAGTCGAAGTCGAAGTCGAAGTCGAAGTCGAAGTCGAAGTCGAAGTCGAAGTCGAAGTCGATGTCGAAGTCGAAGTCGAAGTCGAAGTCGAAGTCGAAGTCGAAGTCGAAGTCGAAGTCGAAGTCGAAGTCGAAGTCGAAGTCGAAGTCGAAGTCGAAGTCGAAGTCGAAGTCGAAGTCGAAGTCGAAGTCGAAGTCGAAGTCGAAGTCGAAGTCGAAGTCGAAGTCGAAGTCGAAGTCGAAGTCGAAGTCGAAGTCGAAGTCGAAGTCGAAGTCGAAGTCGAAGTCGAAGTCGAAGTCGAAGTCGAAGTCGAAGTCGAAGTCGAAGTCGAAGTCGAAGTCGAAGTCGAAGTCGAAGTCGAAGTCGAAGTCGAAGTCGAAGTCGAAGTCGAAGTCGAAGTCGAAGTCGAAGTCGAAGTCGAAGTCGAAGTCGAAGTCGAAGTCGAAGTCGAAGTCGAAGTCGAAGTCGAAGTCGAAGTCGAAGTCGAAGTCGAAGTCGAAGTCAAAGTCGAAGTCGAAGTCGAAGTCGAAGTCGAAGTCGAAGTCGAAGTCGAAGTCGAAGTCGAAGTCGAAGTCGAAGTCGAAGTCGAAGTCGAAGTCGAAGTCGAAGTCGAAGTCGAAGTCGAAGTCGAAGTCGAAGTCGAAGTCGAAGTCGAAGTCGAAGTCGAAGTCGAAGTCGAAGTCGAAGTCGAAGTCGAAGTCGAAGTCGAAGTCGAAGTCGAAGTCGAAGTCGAAGTCGAAGTCGAAGTCGAAGTCGAAGTCGAAGTCGAAGTCGAAGTCGAAGTCGAAGTCGAAGTCGAAGTCGAAGTCGAAGTCGAAGTCGAAGTCGAAGTCGAAGTCGAAGTCGAAGTCGAAGTCGAAGTCGAAGTCGAAGTCGAAGTCGAAGTCGAAGTCGAAGTCGAAGTCGAAGTCGAAGTCGAAGTCGAAGTCGAAGTCGAAGTCGAAGTCGAAGTCGAAGTCGAAGTCGAAGTCGAAGTCGAAGTCGAAGTCGAAGTCGAAGTCGAAGTCGAAGTCGAAGTCGAAGTCGAAGTCGAAGTCGAAGTCGAAGTCGAAGTCGAAGTCGAAGTCGAAGTCGAAGTCGAAGTCGAAGTCGAAGTCGAAGTC
>JAWNPC010000069.1:0-39624 GCA_035045365.1 Drosophila leonis
CTGCCCCTGCCCCAGCCCCTGTCCCTCCCATTCTTCATGCTAAAATTCCTTAGATGACTCTTGGAGGCTGCCACTAATACCTGAAATATACAAAAATAGCATAAATTGATTATAAACAATATATATCAACTGCTGTATATTGCATACTTACCCTGTACAATACGTACCTGAAGACGAGCTGCTACTAAGGGCCAATTCCGGTCCACCGATGATGCCTGCTGGTCCTGTGATGCCTTTAGATGACTCTTGGAGGCTGCCACTAATACTTGTAATACAAAAAAATAGCATAAATTGATTATAAACAATATATATCAACTGCTGTATATTGCATACTTACCCTGTGCAATACGAGCTGCCACTGAGGACCAATCCCGGTCCACCGATGATGCCTGCTGGTCCTGTGATGCCCTTGGATGCCGCAAGTATCACATAAAAATGAAAAAAAAAAATAAACATATATTAATTATAAATAATATAAACCAACTGCCGTATATTGTATACTTACCCTGTGCAATACGTACCTGAAGACGAGCTGCTACTGAAGGCCAATTCCGGTCCACCGATGATGCCTGCTGGTCCTGTGATGCCCTTAGATGACTCTTGGAGGCTGCCACTAATACCTGAAGTATACAAAAATAGCATAAATTGATTATAAACAATATATATCAACTGCTGTATATTGCATACTTACTCTGTGCAATACGAGCTGTCACTGAGGACCAATCCCGGTCCACCGATGATGCCTGCTGGTCCTGTGATGCCCTTAGATGACTCTTGGAGGCTGCCACTAATACCTGAAATATAAAAAAATAGCATAAATTGATTATAAACAATATATATCAACTGCTGTATATTGTATACTTACCCTGTGCAATACGAGCTGCCACTGAGGACCAATCCCGGTCCACCGATGATGCCTGCTGGTCCTGTGATGGCCTTGAATGCCGCAAGTATCACATAAAAATGAAAAAAAGAAAACATATATTAATTATAAATAATAAAAAACCAACTGCCGTATATTGTATACTTACTCTGTGCAATACGTACCTGAAGACGAGCTGCTACTGAGGGCCAATTCCGGTCCACCGATGATGCCTGCTGGTCCTGTGATGCCCTTAGATGACTCTTGGAGGCTGCCACTAATACCTGAATAATAAAAAAATAGCATAAATTGATTATAAACAATATATATCAACTGCTGTATATTGCATACTTACCCTGTGCAATACGAGCTGCTACTGAGGCCAATTCCGGTCCACCGATGATGCCTGCTGGTCCTGTGATGGCCTTGAATGCCGCAAGTATCACATGAAAATGAAAAAAAGAAAACATATATTAATTATAAATAATATAAACCAACTGCCGTATATTGTATACTTACCCTGTGCAATACGAGCTGCCACTGAGGACCAATCCCGGTCCACCGATGATGCCTGCTGGTCCTGTGATGCCCTTAGATGACTCTTGGAGGCTGCCACTAATACCTGAAATATAAAAAAAATAGAATAAATTGATTATAAACAATATATATCAACTGCTGTATATTGTATACTTACCCTGTGCAATACGAGCTGCCACTGAGGACCAATCCCGGTCCACCGATGATGCCTGCTGGTCCTGTGATTCCCTTGAATGCCGCAAGTATCACATAAAAATTAAAAAAAAAAACATATTAATTATAAATAATATAAACCAACTGCCGTATATTGTATACTTACCCTGTGCAATACGTACCTGAAGACGAGCTGCTACTGAGGGCCAATTCCGGTCCACCGATGATGCCTGCTGGTCCTGTGATGCCCTTAGATGACTCTTGGAGGCTGCCACTAATACCTGAAGTATACAAAAATAGCATAAATTGATTATAAACAATATATTTCAACTGCTGTATATTGCATACTTACTCTGTGCAATACGAGCTGTCACTGAGGACCAATCCCGGTCCACCGATGATGCCTGCTGGTCCTGTGATGCCCTTAGATGACTCTTGGAGGCTGCCACTAATACCTGAAATATAAAAAAATAGCATAAATTGATTATAAACATTATATATCAACTGCTGTATATTGCATACTTACCCTGTGCAATACGAGCTGCTACTGAGGCCAATTCCGGTCCACCGATGATGCCTGCTGGTCCTGTGATGCCCTTAGATGACTCTTGGAAGCTGCCACTAATACCTGAAATATAAAAAATAGCATAAATTGATTATAAACAATATATATCAACTGCTGTATATTGCATACTTACCCTGTGCAATACGAGCTGCCACTGAGGACCAATCCCGGTCCACCGATGATGCCTGCTGGTCCTGTGATGCCCTTGGATGCCGCAAGTATCACATAAAAATGAAAAAAAAAATAAACATATATTAATTATAAATAATATAAACCAACTGCCGTATATTGTATACTTACCCTGTGCAATACGTACCTGAAGACGAGCTGCTACTGAGGGCCAATTCCGGTCCACCGATGATGCCTGCTGGTCCTGTGATGCCCTTAGATGACTCTTGGAGGCTGCCACTAATACCTGAAGTATACAAAAATAGCATAAATTTATTATAAACAATATATATCAACTGCTGTATATTGTATACTTACCCTGTGCAATACGAGCTGCCACTGAGGACCAATCCCGGTCCACCGATGATGCCTGCTGGTCCTGTGATGGCCTTGAATGCCGCAAGTATCACATAAAAATGAAAAAAAGAAAACATATATTAATTATAAATAATAAAAAACCAACTGCCGTATATTGTATACTTACTCTGTGCAATACGTACCTGAAGACGAGCTGCTACTGAGGGCCAATTCCGGTCCACCGATGATGCCTGCTGGTCCTGTGATGCCCTTAGATGACTCTTGGAGGCTGCCACTAATACCTGAATAATAAAAAAATAGCATAAATTGATTATAAACAATATATATCAACTGCTGTATATTGCATACTTACCCTGTGCAATACGAGCTGCTACTGAGGCCAATTCCGGTCCACCGATGATGCCTGCTGGTCCTGTGATGGCCTTGAATGCCGCAAGTATCACATGAAAATGAAAAAAAAGAAAACATATATTAATTATAAATAATATAAACCAACTGCCGTATATTGTATACTTACCCTGTGCAATACGAGCTGCCACTGAGGACCAATCCCGGTCCACCGATGATGCCTGCTGGTCCTGTGATTCCCTTGAATGCCGCAAGTATCACATAAAAATTAAAAAAAAAAAACATATTAATTATAAATAATATAAACCAACTGCCGTATATTGTATACTTACCCTGTGCAATACGTACCTGAAGACGAGCTGCTACTGAGGGCCAATTCCGGTCCACCGATGATGCCTGCTGGTCCTGTGATTCCCTTAGATGACTCTTGGAGGCTGCCACTAATACCTGAAGTATACAAAAATAGCATAAATTGATTATAAACAATATATTTCAACTGCTGTATATTGCATACTTACTCTGTGCAATACGAGCTGCTACTGAGGCCAATTCCGGTCCACCGATGATGCCTGCTGGTCCTGTGATGCCCTTAGATGACTCTTGGAAGCTGCCACTAATACCTGAAATATAAAAAATAGCATAAATTGATTATAAACAATATATATCAACTGCTGTATATTGCATACTTACCCTGTGCAATACGAGCTGCTACTGAGGCCAATTCCGGTCCACCGATGATGCCTGCTGGTCCTGTGATGCCCTTGGATGCCGCAAGTATCACATAAAAATGAAAAAATAAAGAAAACATATATTAATTATAAATAATATAAGCCAACTGCCGTATATTGTATACTTACCCTGTGCAATACGTACCTGAAGACGAGCTGCTACTGAGGGCCAATTCCGGTCCACCGATGATGCCTGCTGGTCCTGTGATGCCCTTAGATGACTCTTGGAGGCTGCCACTAATACCTGAAATATACAAAAATAGCAAAAATTTATTATAAACAATATATATCAACTGCTGTATATTGCATACTTACCCTGTGCAATACGTACATGAAGACGAGCTGCTTTTGAGGGCCAATTCCAGTCCACCGATGATGCCTGCTGGTCCTGTGATGCCCTTGGATGCCGCAAGTATCACATAAAAATGAAAAGAAGAAAACATATATTAATTATAAATAATATAAACCAACTGCCGTATAATGTATACTTACCCTGTGCAATACGAGCTGCCACTGAGGACCAATCCCGGTCCACCGATGATGCCTGCTGGTCCTGTGATTCCCTTGAATGCCGCAAGTATCACATAAAAATTAAAAAAAAAACATATTAATTATAAATAATATAAACCAACTGCCGTATATTGTATACTTACCCTGTGCAATACGTACCTGAAGACGAGCTGCTACTGAGGGCCAATTCCGGTCCACCGATGATGCCTGCTGGTCCTGTGATGCCCTTAGATGACTCTTGGAGGCTGCCACTAATACCTGGAATATAAAAAAGTAGCATAAATTGATTATAAGCAATATATATCAACTGCTGTATATTGCATACTTACCCTGTGCAATACGGACCTGAAGACGAGCTGCTACTGAGGGCCAATTCCGGTCCACCGATGATGCCTGCTGGTCCTGTGATGCCCTTGGATGCCGCAAGTATCACATAAAAATGAAAAAATAAAGAAAACATATATTAATTATAAATAATATAAGCCAACTGCCGTATATTGTATACTTACCCTGTGCAATACGTACCTGAAGACGAGCTGCTACTGAGGGCCAATTCCGGTCCACCGATGATGCCTGCTGGTCCTGTGATGCCCTTAGATGACTCTTGGAGGCTGCCACTAATACCTGAAATATACAAAAATAGCAAAAATTTATTATAAACAATATATATCAACTGCTGTATATTGCATACTTACCCTGTGCAATACGGACCTGAAGACGAGCTGCTACTGAGGGCCAATTCCGGTCCACCGATGATGCCTGCTGGTCCTGTGATGCCCTTAGATGACTCTTGGAGGCTGCCACTAATACCTGAAATATAAAAAAATAGCATAAATTGATTATTAGCAATATATGTATATCAACTGCTGTATATTGCATACTTACCCTGTGCAATACGAGCTGACACTGAGGACCAATCCCGGTCCACCGATGATGCCTGCTGGTCCTGTGATGCCCTTAGATGACTCTTGGAGGCTGCCACTAATACCTGAAATATACAAAAATAGCAAAAATTTATTATAAACAATATATATCAACTGCTGTATATTGCATACTTACCCTGTGCAATACGGACCTGAAGACGAGCTGCTACTGAGGGCCAATTCCGGTCCACCGATGATGCCTGCTGGTCCTGTGATGCCCTTAGATGACTCTTGGAGGCTGCCACTAATACCTGAAATATAAAAAAATAGCATAAATTGATTATTAGCAATATATGTATATCAACTGCTGTATATTGCATACTTACCCTGTGCAATACGAGCTGCTACTGAGGGCCAATTCCGGTCCACCGATGATGACTGCTGGTCCTGTGATGCCCTTGGATGCCGCAAGTATCACATAAAAATGAAAAAAGGAAAACATATATTAATTATAAATAATATAAACCAACTGCCGTATATTGTATACTTACCCTGTGCAATACGTATCTGAAGACGAGCTGCTACTGAGGGCCAATTCCGGTCCACCGATGATGCCTGCTGGTCCTGTGATGCCCTTAGATGACTCTTGGAGGCTGCCACTAATACCTGAAATATACAAAAATAGCATAAGTTGATTATAAACAATATATATCAACTGCTGTATATTGCATACTTACCCTATGCAATACGAGCTGCCACTGAGGACCAATTCCGGTCCACCGATTATGCCTGCTGGTCCTGTGATGCCCTTAGATGACTCTTGGAGGCTGCCACTAATACCTGAAATATATAAAAAAAGCATAAATTGATTATAAACAATATATATCAACTGCTGTATATTGCATACTTACCCTGTGCAATACGAGCTGCCACTGAGGACCAATCCCGGTCCACCGATGATGCCTGCTGGTCCTGTGATGCCCTTGGATGCCACAAGTATCACATAAAAATAAAAATAAAAATAACATATATTAATTATAAATAATATAAACCAACTGCCGTATATTGTATACTTACCCAGTGCAATACGTACCTGAAGACGAGCTGCTACTGAGGGCCAATTCCGGTCCACCGATGATGCCTGCTGGTCCTGTGATGCCCTTAGATGACTCTTGGAGGCTGCCACTAATACCTGAAATATACAAAAATAGCATAAGTTGATTATAAACAATATATATCAACTGCTGTATATTGCATACTTACCCTGTGCAATACGTACCTGAAGACGAGCTGCTACTGAGGGCCAATTCCGGTCCACCGATGATGCCAGCTGGTCCTGTGATGCCCTTGGATGACTCTTGGAGGCTGCCACTAATACCTGAAATATAAAAAAATAGCATAAATTGATTATAAACAATATATATCAACTGCTGTATATTGCATACTTACCCTGTGCAATACGTACCTAAAGACGAGCTGCTACTGAGGGCCAATTTCGGTCCACCGATGATGCCTGCTGGTCCTGTGATGCCCTTAGATGACTCTTGGAGGCTGCCACTAATACCTGAAATATAAAAAAATTGCATAAATTGATTATAAACAATATATATCAACTGCTGTATATTGCATACTTACCCTGTGCAATACGAGCTGCTACTGAGGACCAATCCCGGTCCACCGATTATGCCTGCTGGTCCTGTGATGCCCTTAGATGACTCTTGGAGGCTGCCACTAATACCTGAAATATAAAAAAAAATAGCATAAATTGATTATAAACAATATATATCAACTGCTGTATATTGCATACTTACCCTGTGCAATACGTACCTGAAGACGAGCTGCTACTGAGGGCCAATTCCGGTCCACCGATGATGCCTGCTGGTCCTGTGATGCCTTTAGATGACTCTTGGAGGCTGCCACTAATACTTGTAATATAAAACAAGTAAGAAAACTCTAGTCGGGGGTACCCGACTAGGAGATCCCCTGAACCCCGTCCGATATGCGTGTTTAAATATATTTCGTATCTTGTATACATTACAAACTTATACAAAATTTAATTAAATTGCCAATCTTGCACTTTCACAATCAAATAACATGTTTTTTTTAAAGAATATAATATAATTTTAAAAGAGTAAAAATAATTTAATAAAAGAAAAAAAATAAAAAATCAAGAAAATACGACATACAAATATTTGACTTCGGCTGGGTTTGAACCCAGACCTGCAAGGCACGGCGTGCCCCGCTTCTATCAACACCGCCACTGCACTGCTTAGACAAGCAGTAGCAAATTTGAAACTAAAGGCAGTTAAGAATTATAACAAAATTTAAGCAGTCAGCTGTAATTGTTGTGAATCTTAGAACAGACAAGAATGCTCGCATTCGAATGTCTCAATGTATGTGTGCACATGTATAGAAAAAATGAAAACGGGGGTCACTGTTGCAATTGACAAAATGTTTTGTTTAATTACTTTTGTGATACTTAATGGATTTCAATGAAATTTTCAGCATATGATCTACATATTATATTGAATATTTGTCAGTTGTCTAAAATTGCAAACTCATTCATATTTGGGCTATATTTGCAACTAAACTTCAATTTGAACATTTTTGTAAAATTTTTAACTAATATCCAAAATGTAACAAAAACCGAAATTGTATAAAATATAAATGAAACTAAATGCAAAATTTGAAGGCTCTAGCTATAAAGATGTACGAGATAGAATTAAAAAAACTGTCTTTCGATAAGGTTTTTAATCGATTACATAAAAACGGTAATATTTATCGATTGTTTGAAACAAACTTGATCTGCGCCTGCTATACAGGGACTTCCAAAAAATATTTCAAGTCTCTAGCTCTTATATGTTCTGAGATCGACGCGTTCAAACATACGGACAGACGGACGGACGGACGGACGGACGGACGGACGGACGGATAGACAGACAGACGGACAGGGCTTAATCAACTCAGTTCGTCACCCTGATCAAGAATATATATTCTTTATGGGGTCTGCCACGCCTCCTTCTGCCTGTTACATACATTTAACAAAACCATTATACCCTGATTTCCCATTTTCAATGGGTTCAGGGTATAAAAATAGCATAAATTGATTATAAACAATATATATCAACTGCTGTATATTGCATACTTACCCTGTGCAATACGAGCTGCCACTGAGGACCAATCCCGGTCCACCGATGATGCCTGCTGGTCCTGTGATGCCCTTAGATGACTCTTGGAGGCTGCCACTGATACCTGAAATATAAAAAAATAGCATAAATTGATTATAAACAATATATGTATATCAACTGCTGTATATTGCATACTTATCCTGTGCAATACGAGCTGCCACTGAGGACCAATCCCGGTCCACCGATGATGCCTGCTGTTCCTGTGATGCCCTTAGATGACTCTTGGAGGCTGCCACTAATACCTGAAATATAAAAAAAATAGCATAAATTGATTTTAAACAATATATGTATATCAACTGCTGTATATTGCATACTTACCCTGTGCAATACGAGCTGCCACTGAGGACCAATCCCGGTCCACCGATGATGCCTGCTGGTCCTGTAATGCCCTTGGATGCCGCAAGTATCACATAAAATGAAAAAAAAAAACATATATTAATTATAAATAATATATACCAACTGCCGTATATTGAATACTTACCCTGTGCAATACGTACCTGAAGACGAGCTGCTACTGAGGGCCAATTCCGGTCCACCGATGATGCCTGCTGGTCCTGTGATGCCCTTAGATGACTCTTGGAGGCTGCCACTAATACCTGAAGTATACAAAAATAGCATAAAATGATTATAAACAATATATATCAACTACTGTATATTGCATACTTACCCTGTGCAATACGAGCTGCCACTGAGGACCAATTCCAGTCCACCGATTATGCCTGCTGGTCCTGTGATGCCCTTAGATGACTCTTGGAGGCTGCCACTAATACCTGAAATATATAAAAAAAAGCATAAATTGATTATAAACAATATATATCAACTGCTGTATATTGTATACTTACCCTGGGCAATACGAGCTGCCACTGAGGACCAATCCCGGTCCACCGATGATGCCTGCTGGTCCTGTGATGCCCTTGGATGCCACAAGTATCACATAAATATAAAAATAAAAATAACATATATTCATTATAAATAATATAAACCAACTGCCGTATATTGTATACTTACCCAGTGCAATACGTACCTGAAGACGAGCTGCTACTGAGGGCCAATTCCGGTCCACCGATGATGCCTGCTGGTCCTGTGATGCCCTTAGATGACTCTTGGAGGCTGCCACTAATACCTGAAATATACAAAAATAGCATAAGTTGATTATAAACAATATATATCAACTGCTGTATATTGCATACTTACCCTGTGCAATACGTACCTGAAGACGAGCTGCTACTGAGGGCCAATTCCGGTCCACCGATGATGCCAGCTGGTCCTGTGATGCCCTTGGATGACTCTTGGAGGCTGCCACTAATACCTGAAATATACAAAAATAGCATAAGTTGATTATAAACAATATATATCAACTGCTGTATATTGCATACTTACCCTGTGCAATACGTACCTGAAGACGAGCTGCTACTGAGGGCCAATTCCGGTCCACCGATGATGCCAGCTGGTCCTGTGATGCCCTTAGATGACTCTTGGAGGCTGCCACTAATACCTGAAATATAAAAAAATAGCATAAATTGATTATAAACAATATATATCAACTGCTGTATATTGCATACTTACCCTGTGCAATACGAGCTGCCACTGAGGACCAATCCCGGTCCACCGATGATGCCTGCTGGTGCTGTGATGCCCTTAGATGACTCTTGGAGGCTGCCACTAATACCTGAAATATAAAAAAATAGCATAAATTGATTATAAACAATATATATCAACTGCTGTATATTGCATACTTACCCTGTGCAATACGAGCTGCCACTGAGGACCAATCCCGGTCCACCGATGATGCCTGCTGGTCCTGTGATGCCCTTAGATGACTCTTGGAGGCTGCCACTAATACCTGAAATATAAAAAAAATAGCATAAATTGATTTTAAACAATATATGTATATCAACTGCTGTATATTGCATACTTACCCTGTGCAATACGAGCTGCCACTGAGGACCAATCCCGGTCCACCGATGATGCCTGCTGGTCCTGTGATGCCCTTGGATGCCGCAAGTATCACATAAAAATGAAAAAAAAAACATATATTAATTATAAACAATATAAACCAACTGCCGTATATTGTATACTTACCCAGTGCAATACGTACCTGAAGACGAGCTGCTACTGAGGGCCAATTCCGGTCCACCGATGATGCCTGCTGGTCCTGTGATGCCCTTAGATGACTCTTGGAGGCTGCCACTAATACCTGAAATATACAAAAATAGCATAAGTTGATTATAAACAATATATATCAACTGCTGTATATTGCATACTTACCCTGTGCAATACGTACCTGAAGACGAGCTGCTACTGAGGGCCAATTCCGGTCCACCGATGATGCCAGCTGGTCCTGTGATGCCCTTGGATGACTCTTGGAGGCTGCCACTAATACCTGAAATATACAAAAATAGCATAAGTTGATTATAAACAATATATATCAACTGCTGTATATTGCATACTTACCCTGTGCAATACGTACCTGAAGACGAGCTGCTACTGAGGGCCAATTCCGGTCCACCGATGATGCCAGCTGGTCCTGTGATGCCCTTGGATGACTCTTGGAGGCTGCCACTAATACCTGAAATATAAAAAAATATCATAAATTGATTATAAACAATATATATCAACTGCTGTATATTGCATACTTACCCTGTGCAATACGAGCTGCCACTGAGGACCAATCCCGGTCCACCGATGATGCCTGCTGGTCCTGTGATGCCCTTAGATGACTCTTGGAGGCTGCCACTAATACCTGAAATATAAAAAAAATAGCATAAATTGATTTTAAACAATATATGTATATCAACTGCTGTATATTGCATACTTACCCTGTGCAATACGAGCTGCCACTGAGGACCAATCCCGGTCCACCGATGATGCCTGCTGGTCCTGTGATGCCCTTAGATGACTCTTGGAGGCTGCCACTAATACCTGAAATATAAAAAAAATAGCATAAATTGATTTTAAACAATATATGTATATCAACTGCTGTATATTGCATACTTACCCTGTGCAATACGAGCTGCCACTGAGGACCAATCCCGGTCCACCGATGATGCCTGCTGGTCCTGTGATGCCCTTGGATTCCGCAAGTATCACATAAAAATGAAAAAAAAAACATATATTAATTATAAACAATATAAACCAACTGCCGTATATTGTATACTTACCCTGTGCAATACGTACCTGAAGCCAAGCTGCTACTGAGGGCCAATTCCGGTCCACCGATGATGCCTGCTGGTCCTGTGATGCCCTTAGATGACTCTTGGAGGCTGCCACTAATACCTGAAATATATAAAAAAAAAGTATAAATTGATTATAAACAATATACGAGCTGCCACTGAGGACCAATCCCGGTCCACCGATGATGCCTGCTGGTCCTGTGATGCCCTTAGATGACTCTTGGAGGCTGCCACTAATACCTGAAATATATAAAAAAAAAGTATAAATTGATTATAAACAATATACGAGCTGCCACTGAGGCTGCCACTAATACCTGAAATATAAAAAAATATCATAAATTGATTATAAACAATATATATCAACTGCTGTATATTGCATACTTACCCTGTGCAATACGAGCTGCCACTGAGGACCAATCCCGGTCCACCGATGATGCCTGCTGGTCCTGTGATGCCTTTAGATGACTCTTGGAGGCTGCCACTAATACCTGAAATATATAAAAAAAAAGTATAAATTGATTATAAACAATATACGAGCTGCCACTGAGGACCAATCCCGGTCCACCGATGATGCCTGCTGGTCCTGTGATGCCCTTAGATGACTCTTGGAGGCTGCCACTAATACCTGAAATATAAAAAAAATAGCATAAATTGATTATAAACAATATATGTATATCAACTGCTGTACTTACCCTGTGCAATACGAGCTGACACTGAGGACCAATCCCGGTCCACCGATGATTGCTGCTGGTCCTGTGATGCCCTTAGATGACTCTTGGAATCTGCCACTAATACCTGAAATATAAAAAAATAGCATAAATTGATTATAAACAATATATATCAACTGCTGTATATTGCATACTTACCCTGTGCAATACGAGCTGCCACTGAGGACCAATTCCGGTCCACCGATTATGCCTGCTGGTCCTGTGATGCCCTTAGATAACTCTTGGAGGCTGCTACTAATACCTGAAATATATAAAAAAAAAGCATAAATTGAGTATAAACAATATACGAGCTGCCACTGAGGACCAATCCCGGTCCACCGATGATGCCTGCTGGTCCTGTGATGCCCTTGGATGCCACAAGTATCACATAAAAATAAAAATAAAAATAACATATATTAATTATAAATAATATAAACCAACTGCCGTATTGTATACTTACCCAGTGCAATACGTACCTGAAGACGAGCTGCTACTGAGGGCCAATTCCGGTCCACCGATGATGCGTGCTGGTCCTGTGATGCCCTTAGATGACTCTTGGAGGCTGCCACTCATACCTGAAATATACAAAAATAGCATAAGTTGATTATAAACAATATATATCAACTGCTGTATATTGTATACTTACCCTGTGCAATACGAGCTGCCACTGAGGACCAATCCCGGTCCACCGATGATGCCTGCTGGTCCTGTGATGCCCTTAGATGACTCTTGGAGGCTGCCACTAATACCTGAAATATAAAAAAAATAGCATAAATTGATTATAAACAATATATGTATATCAACTGCTGTATATTGCATACTTACCCTGTGCAATACGAGCTGACACTGAGGACCAATCCCGGTCCACCGATGATGGCTGCTGGTCCTGTGATGCCCTTAGATGACTCTTGGAATCTGCCACTAATACCTGAAATATAAAAAAATAGCATAAATTGATTATAAACAATATATATCAACTGCTGTATATTGCATACTTACCCTGTGCAATACGTACCTGAAGACGAGCTGCTACTGAGGGCCAATTCCGGTCCACCGATGATGCCAGCTGGTCCTGTGATGCCTTTAGATGACTCTTGGAGGCTGCCACTAATACCTGAAGTATACAAAAATAGCATAAATTGATTATAAACAATATATATCAACTGCTGTATATTGCATACTTACTCTGTGCAATACGAGCTGTCACTGAGGACCAATCCCGGTCCACCGATGATGCCTGCTGGTCCTGTGATGCCCTTAGATGACTCTTGGAGGCTGCCACTAATACCTGAAATATAAAAAAAATAGAATAAATTGATTATAAACAATATATATCAACTGCTGTATATTGTATACTTACCCTGTGCAATACGAGCTGCCACTGAGGACCAATCCCGGTCCACCGATGATGCCTGCTGGTCCTGTGATGGCCTTGAATGCCGCAAGTATCACATAAAAATGAAAAAAAGAAAACATATATTAATTATAAATAATAAAAAACCAACTGCCGTATATTGTATACTTACTCTGTGCAATACGTACCTGAAGACGAGCTGCTACTGAGGGCCAATCCCGGTCCACCGATGATGCCTGCTGGTCCTGTGATGCCCTTAGATGACTCTTGGAGGCTGCCACTAATACCTGAAGTATACAAAAATAGCATAAATTGATTATAAACAATATATATCAACTGCTGTATATTGCATACTTACCCTGTGCGATACGAGCTGACACTGAGGACCAATCCCGGTCCACCGATGATGCCTGCGGGTCCTGTGATGCCCTTGGATGACTCTTGTAGGCTGCCACTAATACCTGAAATATAAAAAAATAGCATAAGTTGATTATAAACAATATATATCAACTGCTGTATATTGTATACTTACCCTGTGCAATACGAGCTGCCACTGAGGACCAATCCCGGTCCACCGATGATGCCTGCTGGTCCTGTGATGCCCTTAGATGACTCTTGGAGGCTGCCACTAATACCTGAAATATAAAAAAAATAGCATAAATTGATTATAAACAATATATGTATATCAACTGCTGTATATTGCATACTTACCCTGTGCAATACGAGCTGACACTGAGGACCAATCCCGGTCCACCGATGATGCCTGCTGTTCCTGTGATGCTCTTAGATGATTCTTGGAGGCTGCCACTAATACTTTAAATATAAAAAAATAGCATAAATTAATTATAAATAATATAAACCAACTGCCGTATATTGTATACTTACCCTGTGCAATACGTACCTGAAGACGAGCTGCTACTGAGGGCCAATTCCGGTCCACCGATGATGCCTGCTGGTCCTGTGATGCCCTTAGATGACTCTTGGAGGCTGCCACTAATACCTGAAGTATACAAAAATAGCATAAATTGATTATAAACAATATATATCAACTGCTGTATATTGCATACTTACTCTGTGCAATACGAGCTGTCACTGAGGACCAATCCCGGTCCACCGATGATGCCTGCTGGTCCTGTGATGCCCTTAGATGACTCTTGGAGGCTGCCACTAATACCTGAAATATAAAAAAATAGAATAAATTGATTATAAACAATATATATCAACTGCTGTATATTGTATACTTACCCTGTGCAATACGAGCTGCCACTGAGGACCAATCCCGGTCCACCGATGATGCCTGCTGGTCCTGTGATGGCCTTGAATGCCGCAAGTATCACATAAAAATGAAAAAAAGAAAACATATATTAATTATAAATAATAAAAAACCAACTGCCGTATATTGTATACTTACTCTGTGCAATACGTACCTGAAGACGAGCTGCTACTGAGGACCAATCCCGGTCCACCGATGATGCCTGCTGGTCCTGTGATGCCCTTAGATTACTCTTGGAGGCTGCCACTAATACCTGAAATATAAAAAAAATAGAATAAATTGATTATAAACAATATATATCAACTGCTGTATATTGTATACTTACCCTGTGCAATACGAGCTGCCACTGAGGACCAATCCCGGTCCACCGATGATGCCTGCTGGTCCTGTGATGGCCTTGAATGCCGCAAGTATCACATAAAAATGAAAAAAAGAAAACATATATTAATTATAAATAATAAAAAACCAACTGCCGTATATTGTATACTTACCCAGTGCAATACGTACCTGAAGACGAGCTGCTACTGAGGGCCAATTCCGGTCTACCGATGATGCCTGCTGGTCCTGTGATGCCCTTAGATGACTCTTGGAGGCTGCCACTCATACCTGAAATATACAAAAATAGCATAAGATTATAAACAATATATATCAACTGCTGTATATTGCATACTTACCCTGTGCAATACGAGCTGCCACTGAGGACCAATCCCGGTCCACCGATGATGCCTGCTGGTCCTGTGATGCCCTTAGATGACTCTTGGAGGCTGCCACTAATACCTGAAATATAAAAAAAATAGCATAAGTTGATTATAAACAATATATATCAACTGCTGTATATTGCATACTTACCCTGTGCAAAACGTACCTGAAGACGAGCTGCTACTGAGGGCCAATTCCGGTCCACCGATGATGCCAGCTGGTCCTGTGATGCCCTTGGATGACTCTTGGAGGCTGCCACTAATACCTGAAATATACAAAAATAGCATAAGTTGATTATAAACAATATATATCAACTGCTGTATATTGCATACTTACCCTGTGCAATACGTACCTGAAGACGAGCTGCTACTGAGGGCCAATTACGGTCCACCGATGATGCCAGCTGGTCCTGTGATGCCCTTAGATGACTCTTGGAGGCTGCCACTAATACCTGAAATATAAAAAAAATAGCATAAATTGATTATAAACAATATATGTATATCAACTGCTGTATATTGCATACTTACTCTGTGCAATACGAGCTGTCACTGAGGACCAATCCCGGTCCACCGATGATGGCTGCTGGTCCTGTGATGCCCTTAGATGACTCTTGGAGGCTGCCACTAATACCTGAAATATAAAAAAATAGCATAAATTGATTTTAAACAATATATGTATATCAACTGCTGTATATTGCATACTTACCCTGTGCAATACGAGCTGCCACTGAGGACCAATCCCGGTCCACCGATGATGCCTGCTGGTCCTGTGATGCCCTTGGATTCCGCAAGTATCACATAAAAATGAAAAAAAAAAACATATATTAATTATAAACAATATAAACCAACTGCCGTATATTGTATACTTACCCTGTGCAATACGTACCTGAAGCTAAGCTGCTACTGAGGGCCAATTCCGGTCCACCGATGATGCCTGCTGGTCTTGTGATGCCCTTAGATGACTCTTGGAGGCTGCCACTAATACCTGAAATATAAAAAAATAGCATAAATTGATTATAAACAATATATATCAACTGCTGTATATTGCATACTTACCCTGTGCAATACGAGCTGCCACTGAGGACCAATCCCGGTCCACCGATGATGCCTGCTGGTCCTGTGATGCCTTTAGATGACTCTTGGAGGCTGCCACTAATACCTGAAATATATAAAAAAAAAAGTATAAATTGATTATAAACAATATACGAGCTGCCACTGAGGACCAATCCCGGTCCACCGATGATGCCTGCTGGTCCTGTGATGCCCTTAGATGACTCTTGGAGGCTGCCACTAATACCTGAAATATAAAAAAAATAGCATAAATTGATTATAAACAATATATGTATATCAACTGCTGTACTTACCCTGTGCAATACGAGCTGACACTGAGGACCAATCCCGGTCCACCGATGATGGCTGCTGGTCCTGTGATGCCCTTAGATGACTCTTGGAATCTGCCACTAATACCTGAAATATACAAAAATAGCATAAATTGATTATAAACAATATATATCAACTGCTGTATATTGCATACTTACCCTGTGCAATACGAGCTGCCACTGAGGACCAATTCCGGTCCACCGATTATGCCTGCTGGTCCTGTGATGCCCTTAGATAACTCTTGGAGGCTGCTACTAATACCTGAAATATATAAAAAAAAAGCATAAATTGAGTATAAACAATATACGAGCTGCCACTGAGGACCAATCCCGGTCCACCGATGATGCCTGCTGGTCCTGTGATGCCCTTGGATGCCACAAGTATCACATAAAAATAAAAATAAAAATAACATATATTAATTATAAATAATATAAACCAACTGCCGTATATTGTATACTTACCCAGTGCAATACGTACCTGAAGACGAGCTGCTACTGAGGGCCAATTCCGGTACACCGATGATGCCTGCTGGTCCTGTGATGCCCTTAGATGACTCTTGGAGGCTGCCACTCATACCTGAAATATACAAAAATAGCATAAGTTGATTATAAACAATATATATCAACTGCTGTATATTGTATACTTACCCTGTGCAATACGAGCTGCCACTGAGGACCAATCCCGGTCCACCGATGATGCCTGCTGGTCCTGTGATGCCCTTAGATGACTCTTGGAGGCTGCCACTAATACCTGAAATATACAAAAATAGCATAAGTTGATTATAAACAATATATATCAACTGCTGTATATTGCATACTTACCCTGTGCAATACGTACCTGAAGACGAGCTGCTACTGAGGGCCAATTCCGGTCCACCGATGATGCCAGCTGGTCCTGTGATGCCCTTGGATGACTCTTGGAGGCTGCCACTAATACCTGAAATATACAAAAATAGCATAAGTTGATTATAAACAATATATATCAACTGCTGTATATTGCATACTTACCCTGTGCAATACGTACCTGAAGACGAGCTGCTACTGAGGGCCAATTCCGGTCCACCGATGATGCCAGCTGGTCCTGTGATGCCCTTAGATGACTCTTGGAGGCTGCCACTAATACCTGAAATATACAAAAATAGCATAAGTTGATTATAAACAATATATATCAACTGCTGTATATTGCATACTTACCCTGTGCAATACGTACCTGAAGACGAGCTGCTACTGAGGGCCAATTCCGGTCCACCGATGATGCCAGCTGGTCCTGTGATGCCCTTGGATGACTCTTGGAGGCTGCCACTAATACCTGAAATATACAAAAATAGCATAAGTTGATTATAAACAATATATATCAACTGCTGTATATTGCATACTTACCCTGTGCAATACGTACCTGAAGACGAGCTGCTACTGAGGGCCAATTCCGGTCCACCGATGATGCCAGCTGGTCCTGTGATGCCCTTAGATGACTCTTGGAGGCTGCCACTAATACCTGAAATATAAAAAAATAGCATAAATTGATTATAAACAATATATATCAACTGCTGTATATTGCATACTTACCCTGTGCAATACGAGCTGCCACTGAGGACCAATCCCGGTCCACCGATGATGCCTGCTGGTGCTGTGATGCCCTTAGATGACTCTTGGAGGCTGCCACTAATACCTGAAATATAAAAAAATAGCATAAATTGATTATAAACAATATATATCAACTGCTGTATATTGCATACTTACCCTGTGCAATACGAGCTGCCACTGAGGACCAATCCCGGTCCACCGATGATGCCTGCTGGTCCTGTGATGCCCTTAGATGACTCTTGGAGGCTGCCACTAATACCTGAAATATAAAAAAAATAGCATAAATTGATTTTAAACAATATATGTATATCAACTGCTGTATATTGCATACTTACCCTGTGCAATACGAGCTGCCACTGAGGACCAATCCCGGTCCACCGATGATGCCTGCTGGTCCTGTGATGCCCTTGGATGCCGCAAGTATCACATAAAAATGAAAAAAAAAAACATATATTAATTATAAACAATATAAACCAACTGCCGTATATTGTATACTTACCCAGTGCAATACGTACCTGAAGACGAGCTGCTACTGAGGGCCAATTCCGGTCCACCGATGATGCCTGCTGGTCCTGTGATGCCCTTAGATGACTCTTGGAGGCTGCCACTAATACCTGAAATATACAAAAATAGCATAAGTTGATTATAAACAATATATATCAACTGCTGTATATTGCATACTTACCCTGTGCAATACGTACCTGAAGACGAGCTGCTACTGAGGGCCAATTCCGGTCCACCGATGATGCCAGCTGGTCCTGTGATGCCCTTGGATGACTCTTGGAGGCTGCCACTAATACCTGAAATATACAAAAATAGCATAAGTTGATTATAAACAATATATATCAACTGCTGTATATTGCATACTTACCCTGTGCAATACGTACCTGAAGACGAGCTGCTACTGAGGGCCAATTCCGGTCCACCGATGATGCCAGCTGGTCCTGTGATGCCCTTGGATGACTCTTGGAGGCTGCCACTAATACCTGAAATATAAAAAAATATCATAAATTGATTATAAACAATATATATCAACTGCTGTATATTGCATACTTACCCTGTGCAATACGAGCTGCCACTGAGGACCAATCCCGGTCCACCGATGATGCCTGCTGGTCCTGTGATGCCCTTAGATGACTCTTGGAGGCTGCCACTAATACCTGAAATATAAAAAAAATAGCATAAATTGATTTTAAACAATATATGTATATCAACTGCTGTATATTGCATACTTACCCTGTGCAATACGAGCTGCCACTGAGGACCAATCCCGGTCCACCGATGATGCCTGCTGGTCCTGTGATGCCCTTGGATTCCGCAAGTATCACATAAAAATGAAAAAAAAAAACATATATTAATTATAAACAATATAAACCAACTGCCGTATATTGTATACTTACCCTGTGCAATACGTACCTGAAGCCAAGCTGCTACTGAGGGCCAATTCCGGTCCACCGATGATGCCTGCTGGTCCTGTGATGCCCTTAGATGACTCTTGGAGGCTGCCACTAATACCTGAAATATATAAAAAAAAAGTATAAATTGATTATAAACAATATACGAGCTGCCACTGAGGCTGCCACTAATACCTGAAATATAAAAAAATATCATAAATTGATTATAAACAATATATATCAACTGCTGTATATTGCATACTTACCCTGTGCAATACGAGCTGCCACTGAGGACCAATCCCGGTCCACCGATGATGCCTGCTGGTCCTGTGATGCCTTTAGATGACTCTTGGAGGCTGCCACTAATACCTGAAATATATAAAAAAAAAAGTATAAATTGATTATAAACAATATACGAGCTGCCACTGAGGACCAATCCCGGTCCACCGATGATGCCTGCTGGTCCTGTGATGCCCTTAGATGACTCTTGGAGGCTGCCACTAATACCTGAAATATAAAAAAAATAGCATAAATTGATTATAAACAATATATGTATATCAACTGCTGTACTTACCCTGTGCAATACGAGCTGACACTGAGGACCAATCCCGGTCCACCGTTGATGGCTGCTGGTCCTGTGATGCCCTTAGATGACTCTTGGAATCTGCCACTAATACCTGAAATATAAAAAAATAGCATAAATTGATTATAAACAATATATATCAACTGCTGTATATTGCATACTTACCCTGTGCAATACGAGCTGCCACTGAGGACCAATTCCGGTCCACCGATTATGCCTGCTGGTCCTGTGATGCCCTTAGATAACTCTTGGAGGCTGCTACTAATACCTGAAATATATAAAAAAAAGCATAAATTGAGTATAAACAATATACGAGCTGCCACTGAGGACCAATCCCGGTCCACCGATGATGCCTGCTGGTCCTGTGATGCCCTTGGATGCCACAAGTATCACATAAAAATAAAAATAAAAATAACATATATTAATTATAAATAATATAAACCAACTGCCGTATTGTATACTTACCCAGTGCAATACGTACCTGAAGACGAGCTGCTACTGAGGGCCAATTCCGGTCCACCGATGATGCGTGCTGGTCCTGTGATGCCCTTAGATGACTCTTGGAGGCTGCCACTCATACCTGAAATATACAAAAATAGCATAAGTTGATTATAAACAATATATATCAACTGCTGTATATTGTATACTTACCCTGTGCAATACGAGCTGCCACTGAGGACCAATCCCGGTCCACCGATGATGCCTGCTGGTCCTGTGATGCCCTTAGATGACTCTTGGAGGCTGCCACTAATACCTGAAATATAAAAAAACAAGTAAGAAAACTCTAGTCGGGGGTACCCGACTAGGAGATCCCCTGAACCCCGTCCGATATGCGTTTTTAAATATATTCCGTATCTTGTATACATCACAAACTTATACAAAATTTAATTAAATTGCCAATCTTGCACATTCACAATCAAATAGCATGTTTTTATTTTTAAAGAATTTAATATAATTTTTAAAGAGTAATAATAATTTAATAAAAGAATAAAAATAAAAAATTAAGAAAATACGACATAAAAATATTTGACATCGACGAGGTTTGAACCTAGACCTAACAAGGCACGACGTGCCCCGCTTCTATCAACACCGCCACTGCACTGCTGGGACAAGCAGTAGCAAATTTGAACTAACGGCAGTTTAGAATTATAACAAAATTCACGCAGTCAGCTGTTATTGTTGTGATTCTTAGAACAGACAAGAATGCTCGCATTCGAATGTCTCAATGTATGTGTGCACATGTATAGAAAAAATGAAAACAGGGGTGGGTTTCTGGTCACATGTTGCAATTGACAAAACATTTTGTTTAATTACTTTTGTGATACTTAATGGATTTCAATGAAATTTTCAGCATATGATCTACATATAATATTGAATATCTTGCAGTTGTATAACATTGCAAACTCATTCACATATTGGCTATATTTGCAGTTAACCTTCAACTTGAAAATTTTTGAAAAATTTTGAACCAATATCCAAAATCTAACAAAAACCGAAATTGTATAAAATATAAATGAAACTAAATGCAAAATTTGGAGACTCTAGCTTCAAACATGTACGAGATATAATTTATTAACTTCATTTCGATAAGGTTTTTAATCGATAACAAAAGAACGGGAAAAGTTATCGAATTTCTAAAACAAACTCGATATGCGCGTGATATACAGGGACTTCCAAAAAAAATTTCAAGGCTCTAGCTCTTATAGGTTCTGAAATCGACGCGTTCACACATACGGACGGACGGACAGACGGACAGACGGACAGACGGACAGACGGACAGACGGACATGGCTATATCGACTCAGCTCGTCGTCCTGATCAAGAATATATATACTTTATGGGGTCTGCCACGCCTCCTTCTGCCTGTTACATACATTTTACATTTTAACAAAACCATTATACCCTGAATTCCCATTTTCAATGGGTTCAGGGTATAAATAGCATAAATTGATTATAAACAATATATGTATATCAACTGCTGTATATTGCATACTTACCCTGTGCAATACGAGCTGACACTGAGGACCAATCCCGGTCCACCGATGATGGCTGCTGGTCCTGTGATGCCCTTAGATGACTCTTGGAATCTGCCACTAATACCTGAAATATAAAAAAATAGCATAAATTGATTATAAACAATATATATCAACTGCTGTATATTGCATACTTACCCTGTGCAATACGTACCTGAAGACGAGCTGCTACTGAGGGCCAATTCCGGTCCACCGATGATGCCAGCTGGTCCTGTGATGCCTTTAGATGACTCTTGGAGGCTGCCACTAATACCTGAAGTATACAAAAATAGCATAAATTGATTATAAACAATATATATCAACTGCTGTATATTGCATACTTACTCTGTGCAATACGAGCTGTCACTGAGGACCAATCCCGGTCCACCGATGATGCCTGCTGGTCCTGTGATGCCCTTAGATGACTCTTGGAGGCTGCCACTAATACCTGAAATATAAAAAAAATAGAATAAATTGATTATAAACAATATATATCAACTGCTGTATATTGTATACTTACCCTGTGCAATACGAGCTGCCACTGAGGACCAATCCCGGTCCACCGATGATGCCTGCTGGTCCTGTGATGGCCTTGAATGCCGCAAGTATCACATAAAAATGAAAAAAAGAAAACATATATTAATTATAAATAATAAAAAACCAACTGCCGTATATTGTATACTTACTCTGTGCAATACGTACCTGAAGACGAGCTGCTACTGAGGGCCAATCCCGGTCCACCGATGATGCCTGCTGGTCCTGTGATGCCCTTAGATGACTCTTGGAGGCTGCCACTAATACCTGAAGTATACAAAAATAGCATAAATTGATTATAAACAATATATATCAACTGCTGTATATTGCATACTTACCCTGTGCGATACGAGCTGACACTGAGGACCAATCCCGGTCCACCGATGATGCCTGCGGGTCCTGTGATGCCCTTGGATGACTCTTGTAGGCTGCCACTAATACCTGAAATATAAAAAAATAGCATAAGTTGATTATAAACAATATATATCAACTGCTGTATATTGTATACTTACCCTGTGCAATACGAGCTGCCACTGAGGACCAATCCCGGTCCACCGATGATGCCTGCTGGTCCTGTGATGCCCTTAGATGACTCTTGGAGGCTGCCACTAATACCTGAAATATAAAAAAAATAGCATAAATTGATTATAAACAATATATGTATATCAACTGCTGTATATTGCATACTTACCCTGTGCAATACGAGCTGACACTGAGGACCAATCCCGGTCCACCGATGATGCCTGCTGTTCCTGTGATGCTCTTAGATGATTCTTGGAGGCTGCCACTAATACTTTAAATATAAAAAAATAGCATAAATTAATTATAAATAATATAAACCAACTGCCGTATATTGTATACTTACCCTGTGCAATACGTACCTGAAGACGAGCTGCTACTGAGGGCCAATTCCGGTCCACCGATGATGCCTGCTGGTCCTGTGATGCCCTTAGATGACTCTTGGAGGCTGCCACTAATACCTGAAGTATACAAAAATAGCATAAATTGATTATAAACAATATATATCAACTGCTGTATATTGCATACTTACTCTGTGCAATACGAGCTGTCACTGAGGACCAATCCCGGTCCACCGATGATGCCTGCTGGTCCTGTGATGCCCTTAGATGACTCTTGGAGGCTGCCACTAATACCTGAAATATAAAAAAATAGAATAAATTGATTATAAACAATATATATCAACTGCTGTATATTGTATACTTACCCTGTGCAATACGAGCTGCCACTGAGGACCAATCCCGGTCCACCGATGATGCCTGCTGGTCCTGTGATGGCCTTGAATGCCGCAAGTATCACATAAAAATGAAAAAAAGAAAACATATATTAATTATAAATAATAAAAAACCAACTGCCGTATATTGTATACTTACTCTGTGCAATACGTACCTGAAGACGAGCTGCTACTGAGGACCAATCCCGGTCCACCGATGATGCCTGCTGGTCCTGTGATGCCCTTAGATTACTCTTGGAGGCTGCCACTAATACCTGAAATATAAAAAAAATAGAATAAATTGATTATAAACAATATATATCAACTGCTGTATATTGTATACTTACCCTGTGCAATACGAGCTGCCACTGAGGACCAATCCCGGTCCACCGATGATGCCTGCTGGTCCTGTGATGGCCTTGAATGCCGCAAGTATCACATAAAAATGAAAAAAAGAAAACATATATTAATTATAAATAATAAAAAACCAACTGCCGTATATTGTATACTTACCCAGTGCAATACGTACCTGAAGACGAGCTGCTACTGAGGGCCAATTCCGGTCTACCGATGATGCCTGCTGGTCCTGTGATGCCCTTAGATGACTCTTGGAGGCTGCCACTCATACCTGAAATATACAAAAATAGCATAAGATTATAAACAATATATATCAACTGCTGTATATTGCATACTTACCCTGTGCAATACGAGCTGCCACTGAGGACCAATCCCGGTCCACCGATGATGCCTGCTGGTCCTGTGATGCCCTTAGATGACTCTTGGAGGCTGCCACTAATACCTGAAATATAAAAAAAATAGCATAAGTTGATTATAAACAATATATATCAACTGCTGTATATTGCATACTTACCCTGTGCAATACGTACCTGAAGACGAGCTGCTACTGAGGGCCAATTACGGTCCACCGATGATGCCAGCTGGTCCTGTGATGCCCTTAGATGACTCTTGGAGGCTGCCACTAATACCTGAAATATAAAAAAAATAGCATAAATTGATTATAAACAATATATGTATATCAACTGCTGTATATTGCATACTTACTCTGTGCAATACGAGCTGTCACTGAGGACCAATCCCGGTCCACCGATGATGGCTGCTGGTCCTGTGATGCCCTTAGATGACTCTTGGAGGCTGCCACTAATACCTGAAATATAAAAAAATAGCATAAATTGATTTTAAACAATATATGTATATCAACTGCTGTATATTGCATACTTACCCTGTGCAATACGAGCTGCCACTGAGGACCAATCCCGGTCCACCGATGATGCCTGCTGGTCCTGTGATGCCCTTGGATTCCGCAAGTATCACATAAAAATGAAAAAAAAAAACATATATTAATTATAAACAATATAAACCAACTGCCGTATATTGTATACTTACCCTGTGCAATACGTACCTGAAGCTAAGCTGCTACTGAGGGCCAATTCCGGTCCACCGATGATGCCTGCTGGTCCTGTGATGCCCTTAGATGACTCTTGGAGGCTGCCACTAATACCTGAAATATAAAAAAATAGCATAAATTGATTATAAACAATATATATCAACTGCTGTATATTGCATACTTACCCTGTGCAATACGAGCTGCCACTGAGGACCAATCCCGGTCCACCGATGATGCCTGCTGGTCCTGTGATGCCTTTAGATGACTCTTGGAGGCTGCCACTAATACCTGAAATATATAAAAAAAAAAGTATAAATTGATTATAAACAATATACGAGCTGCCACTGAGGACCAATCCCGGTCCACCGATGATGCCTGCTGGTCCTGTGATGCCCTTAGATGACTCTTGGAGGCTGCCACTAATACCTGAAATATAAAAAAAATAGCATAAATTGATTATAAACAATATATGTATATCAACTGCTGTACTTACCCTGTGCAATACGAGCTGACACTGAGGACCAATCCCGGTCCACCGATGATGGCTGCTGGTCCTGTGATGCCCTTAGATGACTCTTGGAATCTGCCACTAATACCTGAAATATACAAAAATAGCATAAATTGATTATAAACAATATATATCAACTGCTGTATATTGCATACTTACCCTGTGCAATACGAGCTGCCACTGAGGACCAATTCCGGTCCACCGATTATGCCTGCTGGTCCTGTGATGCCCTTAGATAACTCTTGGAGGCTGCTACTAATACCTGAAATATATAAAAAAAAAGCATAAATTGAGTATAAACAATATACGAGCTGCCACTGAGGACCAATCCCGGTCCACCGATGATGCCTGCTGGTCCTGTGATGCCCTTGGATGCCACAAGTATCACATAAAAATAAAAATAAAAATAACATATATTAATTATAAATAATATAAACCAACTGCCGTATATTGTATACTTACCCAGTGCAATACGTACCTGAAGACGAGCTGCTACTGAGGGCCAATTCCGGTACACCGATGATGCCTGCTGGTCCTGTGATGCCCTTAGATGACTCTTGGAGGCTGCCACTCATACCTGAAATATACAAAAATAGCATAAGTTGATTATAAACAATATATATCAACTGCTGTATATTGTATACTTACCCTGTGCAATACGAGCTGCCACTGAGGACCAATCCCGGTCCACCGATGATGCCTGCTGGTCCTGTGATGCCCTTAGATGACTCTTGGAGGCTGCCACTAATACCTGAAATATAAAAAAAATAGCATAAATTGATTATAAACAATATATGTATATCAACTGCTGTATATTGCATACTTACCCTGTGCAATACGAGCTGACACTGAGGACCAATCCCGGTCCACCGATGATGGCTGCTGGTCCTGTGATGCCCTTAGATGACTCTTGGAATCTGCCACTAATACCTGAAATATAAAAAAATAGCATAAATTGATTATAAACAATATATATCAACTGCTGTATATTGCATACTTACCCTGTGCAATACGTACCTGAAGACGAGCTGCTACTGAGGGCCAATTCCGGTCCACCGATGATGCCAGCTGGTCCTGTGATGCCTTTAGATGACTCTTGGAGGCTGCCACTAATACTTGTAATATAAAAAAATAGCATAAATTGATTATAGACAATATATATCAACTGCTGTATATTGCATGCTTACCCTGTGCAATACGAGCTGTCACTGAGGACCAATCCCGGTCCACCGATGATGCCTGCTGGTCCTGTGATGCCCTTAGATGACTCTTGGAGGCTGCCACTAATACCTGAAATATACAAAAATAGCATAAATTGATTATAAACAATATATATCAACTGCCGTATATTGTATACTTACCCTGTGCAATACGTACCTGAAGACGAGCTGCTACTGAGGGCCAATTACGGTCCACCGATGATGCCTGCTGGTCCTGTGATGCCCTTAGATGACTCTTGGAGGCTGCCACTAATACCTGAAATATAAAAAAAATAGCATAAATTGATTATAAACAATATATGTATATCATCTGCTGTATATTGCATACTTACTCTGTGCAATACGAGCTGTCACTGAGGACCAATCCCGGTCCACCGATGATGCCTGCTGGTCCTGTGATGCCCTTAGATGACTCTTGGAGGCTGCCACTAATACCTGAAGTATACAAAAATAGCATAAATTGATTATAAACAATATATATCAACTGCTGTATATTGCATACTTACTCTGTGCAATACGAGCTGTCACTGAGGACCAATCCCGGTCCACCGATGATGCCTGCTGGTCCTGTGATGCCCTTAGATGACTCTTGGAGGCTGCCACTAATACCTGAAATATACAAAAATAGCATAAATTGATTATAAACAATATATATCAACTGCCGTATATTGTATACTTACCCTGTGCAATACGTACCTGAAGACGAGCTGCTACTGAGGGCCAATTCCGGTCCACCGATGATGCCTGCTGGTCCTGTGATGCCCTTAGATGACTCTTGGAGGCTGCCACTAATACCTGAAGTATACAAAAATAGCATAAATTGATTATAAACAATATATATCAACTGCTGTATATTGCATACTTACTCTGTGCAATACGAGCTGTCACTGAGGACCAATCCCGGTCCACCGATGATGCCTGCTGGTCCTGTGATGCCCTTGGATGCCACAAGTATCACATAAAAATAAAAATAAAAATAACATATATTAATTATAAATAATATAAACCAACTGCCGTATATTGTTTACTTACCCTGTGCAATACGTACCTGAAGACGAGCTGCTACTGAGGGCCAATTCCGGTCCACCGATGATGCCTGCTGGTCCTGTGATGCCCTTAGATGACTCTTGGAGGCTGCCACTCATACCTGAAATATACAAAAATAGCATAAATTGATTATAAACAATATATATCAACTGCTGTATATTGCATACTTACCCTGTGCAATACGAGCTGACACTGAGGACCAATCCCGGTCCACCGATGATGCCTGCTGGTCCTGTGATGCCCTTGGATGCCACAAGTATCACATAAAAATAAAAATAAAAATAACATATATTAATTATAAATAATATAAACCAACTGCCGTATATTGTTTACTTACCCTGTGCAATACGTACCTGAAGACGAGCTGCTACTGAGGGCCAATCCCGGTCCACCGATGATGCCTGCTGGTCCTGTGATGCCCTTAGATAACTCTTGGAGGCTGCCACTAATACCTGAAGTATACAAAAATAGCATAAATTGATTATAAACAATATATATCAACTGCTGTATATTGCATACTTACCCTGTGCAATACGAGCTGACACTGAGGACCAATCCCGGTCCACCGATGATGCCTGCTGGTCCTGTGATGCCCTTGGATGCCACAAGTATCACATAAAAATAAAAATAAAAATAACATATATTAATTATAAATAATATAAACCAACTGCCGTATATTGTTTACTTACCCTGTGCAATACGTACCTGAAGACGAGCTGCTACTGAGGGCCAATTCCGGTCCACCGATGATGCCTGCTGGTCCTGTGATGCCCTTAGATGACTCTTGGAGGCTGCCACTAATACCTGAAGTATACAAAAATAGCATAAATTGATTATAAACAATATATATCAACTGCTGTATATTGCATACTTACTCTGTGCAATACGAGCTGTCACTGAGGACCAATCCCGGTCCACCGATGATGCCTGCTGGTCCTGTGATGCCCTTAGATGACTCTTGGAGGCTGCCACTAATACCTGAAATATAAAAAAAATAGAATAAATTGATTATAAACAATATATATCAACTGCTGTATATTGTATACTTACCCTGTGCAATACGAGCTGCCACTGAGGACCAATCCCGGTCCACCGATGATGCCTGCTGGTCCTGTGATGGCCTTGAATGCCGCAAGTATCACATAAAAATGAAAAAAAGAAAACATATATTAATTATAAATAATAAAAAACCAACTGCCGTATATTGTATACTTACTCTGTGCAATACGTACCTGAAGACGAGCTGCTACTGAGGGCCAATCCCGGTCCACCGATGATGCCTGCTGGTCCTGTGATGCCCTTAGATGACTCTTGGAGGCTGCCACTAATACCTGAAGTATACAAAAATAGCATAAATTGATTATAAACAATATATATCAACTGCTGTATATTGCATACTTACCCTGTGCAATACGAGCTGACACTGAGGACCAATCCCGGTCCACCGATGATGCCTGCTGGTCCTGTGATGCCCTTGGATGCCACAAGTATCACATAAAAATAAAAATAAAAATAACATATATTAATTATAAATAATATAAACCAACTGCCGTATATTGTATACTTACCCAGTGCAATACGTACCTGAAGACGAGCTGCTACTGAGGGCCAATTCCGGTCCACCGATGATGCCTGCTGGTCCTGTGATGCCCTTAGATGACTCTTGGAGGCTGCCACTCATACCTGAAATATACAAAAATAGCATATGTTGATTATAAACAATATATATCAACTGCTGTATATTGCATACTTACCCTGTGCAATACGAGCTGCCACTGAGGACCAATCCCGGTCCACCGATGATGCCTGCTGGTCCTGTGATGCCCTTAGATGACTCTTGGAGGCTGCCACTAATACCTGAAATATAAAAAAAATAGCATAAATTGATTATAAACAATATATGTATATCAACTGCTGTATATTGCATACTTACCCTGTGCAATACGAGCTGACACTGAGGACCAATCCCGGTCCACCGATGATGGCTGCTGGTCCTGTGATGCCCTTAGATGACTCTTGGAATCTGCCACTAATACCTGAAATATAAAAAAATAGCATAAATTGATTATAAACAATATATATCAACTGCTGTATATTGCATACTTACCCTGTGCAATACGTACCTGAAGACGAGCTGCTACTGAGGGCCAATTCCGGTCCACCGATGATGCCAGCTGGTCCTGTGATGCCTTTAGATGACTCTTGGAGGCTGCCACTAATACCTGAAATAGAAAAAATAGCATAAATTGATTATAAACAATATATATCAACTGCTGTATATTGCTTACTTACCCTGTGCAATACGAGCTGACACTGAGGACCAATCCCGGTCCACCGATGATGCCTGCTGGTCCTGTGATGCCCTTAGATGATTCTTGGAGGCTGCCACTAATACCTTAAATATAAAAAAATAGCATAAATTAATTATAAATAATATAAACCAACTGCCGTATATTGTATACTTACCCTGTGCAATACGTACCTGAAGACGAGCTGCTACTGAGGGCCAATTCCGGTCCACCGATGATGCCTGCTGGTCCTGTGATGCCCTTAGATGACTCTTGGAGGCTGCCACTAATACCTGAAGTATACAAAAATAGCATAAATTGATTATAAACAATATATATCAACTGCTGTATATTGCATACTTACCCTGTGCAATACGAGCTGCCACTGAGGACCAATCCCGGTCCACCGATGATGCCTGCTGGTCCTGTGATGGCCTTAGATGACTCTTGGAGGCTGCCACTAATACCTGAAATATACAAAAATAGCATAAATTGATTATAAACAATATATATCAACTGCTGTATATTGCTTACTTACCCTGTGCAATACGAGCTGTCACTGAGGACCAATTCCGGTCCACCGATTATGCCTGCTGGTCCTGTGATGCCCTTAGATAACTCTTGGAGGCTGCTACTAATACCTGAAATATATAAAAAAACAAGTAAGAACGTTGCAGTCGGGCGCAACCGACTGCGTGATACTCTGTTCCCATAGGGGCTTCTGGCATATTACATTTTAAAGTTTATCTTAATTTGTTAAAGTCGCCGCTCGAATTAGCTTCTGACTCAAAATAACTATATATTTATTAAAATTCTAAAAATATATATATGTAAATGAGTAAAATTATTATAAATTATGGCTCGCTTCAATCGTTTGTATGAATATGATGATTTTATGAGCTAGACAAAAAAATATAACTGCACCATGCATTTTATAATTTTTATGCAAAGCAGTCTGTTAACTTAAGAGCTGTCTGTTAATTTGACAGTGTGATTGATTTTCGTTACATAACCAATTGAGTCTTTTAACAGTGCCACTTGGGATCGTCTGAAGCATTGCCAACATACGAAAATAACGAAATAACTGACCTAGGCTATGGAAAACTATATTAATATTAGATGGTCAATTATTTAAATATTAAATTGAAATACATATATTTATTTGTCTCTTACAATTTTTTCTGCCTACTTAGCAAGAAATTAAGCTTATTTATGTAGGCGGTACATGCTTATTGCAGTTTAGCGCCACCTACCGGATTATTCTTGTGATGGTGATTCTGTTGCAATTTTAACTCAAGAGCTCTGCAAAATAAAATTCCAATTTGCCACGCCCCCAGTGGTCGTAGACAAGTTATTTTTGGCCAATTCTTAGAAGGAGTCTAAATTGACGTAACAGCAAAATTTGGATGCTTACCTTCCAAAAATGTGGAATTTACAGGGTATTTTTCGGTGCGCCACGCCCTAAAGGGGCGTAACTATTGTTTTTGGGTCATCGATAGAGGAGGTCACCAGTAACTCAATTAGCCAATTTTGAAGCTTCTAGCTCTAAAACTTTAGGAGATATAAAAGGAAATTTTGTGCAAAATCTAGATATTCAGATCCGATTTGCCACGCCCCCAATTGGCGTAGACTCGTTATTTTTGGCCAATCTTTGGAAGTAGTCGAAGGTAATATAAATGCCAAATTCGGAAGCTTACGTTCGAAAAATGTGGAAATTACAGGGTATTTTTCGGTGTGCCACGCCCTAAAGGGGCGTAACTTTTATTTTTGGGTCATCGATAAAGGAGGTCACCAGTAACTCAACTAGCCAATTTTGAAGCTTCTAGCTCTAAAACTTTAGGAGATATAAACTTTTGCGGTTTGCCACGCCCCCTATGGGCGTAGATATATCCGCCATTACTTTTTGATCGTGGGTTGTCAACGCGAGTATGTATTCCAAATTTCAAGTCTCTAGCATCAATAGTGCTCGAGATATAGAAGAATATGTATAAATCACTATATAGTCAGAACCGATTTGCCACGCCCCCAAGGGGCGTGGATTTATAATTTTTTCATCGATCTTTATAGGATCTTAACAGTAACTTACATGCCAAATTTGAGCATTCTAGCTCTAAAACTGCAGAAGATACAGTTTTACCCGATTTGCCACGCCCCCAATGGGCGTAGATATATCCGCCATATCTTTTTGATCTTGAGTTATCAACGCGAGTATACGTTCCAAATTTCAACTCTCTAGCACTTCAACTAACAGGGTTTCTGACATACCGGAAAATGCATTTTCCGATTTGCCACGCCCCTAGTGGGCGTATCGGGAAAATCTTAACAATTTATAATTCGAGGGTATACACGAGTATGTGTTCCAAATTTCAACTCTCTAGCTTCAATAGCGTCGAAATGGTTTGCGTTCATACGGACAGACGGACAAGACGGACATTGCACAAAACCAATATACTCTTTTTCCCTTTGGGAACAGAGTATAAAAAGCATAAATTGATTATAAACAATATACGAGCTGCCACTGAGGACCAATCCCGGTCCACCGATGATGCCTGCTGGTCCTGTGATGCCCTTGGATGCCACAAGTATCACATAAAAATAAAAATAAAAATAACATATATTAATTATAAATAATATAAACCAACTGCCGTATATTGTATACTTACCCTGTGCAATACGTACCTGAAGACGAGCTGCTACTGAGGGCCAATTCCGGTCCACCGATGATGCCTGCTGGTCCTGTGATGCCCTTAGATGACTCTTGGAGGCTGCCACTCATACCTGAAATATACAAAAATAGCATAAGTTGATTATAAACAATATATATCAACTGCTGTATATTGCATACTTACCCTGTGCAATACGAGCTGCCACTGAGGACCAATCCCGGTCCACCGATGATGCCTGCTGGTCCTGGGATGCCCTTAGATGACTCTTGGAGGCTGCCACTAATACCTGAAATATAAAAAAAATAGCATAAATTGATTATAAACAATATATGTATATCAACTGCTGTATATTGCATACTTACCCTGTGCAATACGAGCAGCCACTGAGGACCAATCCCGGTCCACCGATGATGCCTGCTGGTCCTGTGATGCCCTTAGATGACTCTTGGAGGCTGCCACTAATACCTTAAATATACAAAAATAGCATAAATTAATTATAAATAATATAAACCAACTGCCGTATATTGCATACTTACCCTGTGCAATACGTACCTGAAGACGAGCTGCTACTGAGGGCCAATTCCGGTCCACCGATAATGCCTGCTGGTCCTGATATGGCCTTAAATGACTCTAGGAGGCTGCCACTAATACCTGAAATAGAAAAAATAGCATAAGTTGATTATAAACAATATATATCAACTGCTGTATATTGCTTACTTACCCTGTGCAATACGAGCTGTCACTGAGGACCAATCCCGGTCCACCGATGATGCCTGCTGGTCCTGTGATGCCCTTAGATGACTCTTGGAGGCTGCCACTAATACCTGAAATATAAAAAAAATAGCATAAATTGATTATAAACAATAAATGTCAACTGCTGTATATTGCATACTTACCCTGTGCAATACGAGCTGCCACTGAGGACCAATTCCGGTCCACCGATTATGCCTGCTGGTCCTGTGATGCCCTTAGATAACTCTTGGAGGCTGCTACTAATACCTGAAATATATAAAAACAAGTAAGAACGTTGCAGTCGGGCGCAACCGACTGCGTGATACTCTGTTCCCATAGGGGCTTCTGGCATATTAAATTTTAAAGTTTATCTTAATTTGTTAAAGTCGCCGCTCGAATTAGCTTCTGACTCAAAATAATCATATATTTATTAAAATTCTAAAAATATATATATGTAAATGAGTAAAATTTTTATAAATTATGGCTCGCTTCAATCGTTTGTATGAATATGATGATTTTATGAGCTAGACAAAAAAATATAACTGCACCATGCATTTTATAATTTTTATGCAAAGCAGTCTGTTAACTTAAGAGTTGTCTGTTAATTTGAAAGTGTGATTGATTTTCTTTACATAACCAATTGAGTCTTTTAACAGTGCCACTTGGGAATCGTCTGAAGCATTGCCAACATACGAAAATAACGAAATAACTGACCTAGGCTATGGAAAACTATATTAATATTAGATGGTCAATTATTTAAATATTAAATTGAAATACATATATTTATATGTCTCTTACAATTTTTTCTGCCTACTTAGCAAGAAATTAAGCTTATTTATGTAGGCGGTACATGCTTATTGCAGTTTAGCGCCACCTACTGGATTATTCTTGTGATGGTGATTCTGCTGCAATTTTAACTCAAGAGCTCTGCAAAATAAAATTCCAATTTGCCACGCCCCCAGTGGTCGTAGACAAGTTATTTTTGGCCAATTCTAAGAAGGAGTCTAAATTGACGTAACAGCAAAATTTGGAAGCTTACCTTCCAAAATTGTGGAAATTACAGGGTATATTTCGGTGCGCCACGCCCTAAAGGGGCGTAACCATTATTTTTGGGTCATCGATAGAGGAGGTCACCAGTAACTCAATTAGCCAATTTTGAAGCTTCTAGCTCTAAAACTTTAGGAGATATAAAAGGAAATTTTGTGCAAAATCTAGATATTCAGATCCGATTTGCCACGCCCCCAATTGGCGTACACTCTTTATTTTTGGCCAATCTTTGGAAGTAGTCGAAGGTAACATAAATGCCGAATTTGGAAGCTTACCTTCCAAAAATGTGGAAATTACAGGGTATTTTTCGGTGTGCCACGCCCTAAAGGGGCGTAACTTTTATTTTTGGGTCATCGATAAAGGAGGTCACCAGTAACTCAACTAGCCAATTTTGAAGCTTCTAGCTCTAAAACTTTAGGAGATATAAACTTTTACGGTTTGCCACGCCCCCTATAGGCGTAGATATATCCGCCATATTTTTTTGATCGTGGGTTGTCAACGCGAGTATATATTCCAAATTTTAAGTCTCTAGCATCAATAGTGCTCGAGATATAGAAGAATATGTATAAATCACTATATAGTCAGATCCTATTTGCCACGCCCCCAAGGGCCGTGGATATATAATTTTTTCATCGATCTTTAAAGGATCTTAACAGTAACTTACATGCCAAATTTGGGCATTCTAGCTCTAAAACTGCAGAAGATACAGTTTTACCCGATTTGCCACGCCCCCAATGGGCGTAGATATATCCGCCATACCTTTTTGATCTTGGGTTGTCAACGCGAGTATACGTTCCAAATTTCAACTCTCTAGCACTTCAACTAACAGGGTTTCTGACATACCGGAAAATGCATTTTCCGATTTGCCACGCCCCTAGTGGGCGTATCGGGAAAATCTTAACACTTTATAATTCGAGGGTATACACGAGTATGTGTTCCAAATTTCAAGTCTCTAGCTTCAATAGCGTCGAAATGGTTTGCGTTCATACGGACAGACGGACAGACGGACAGACGGACAGACGGACAGACGGCCAGACGGACAGACGGACAGACGGACAGACGGACGGACAGCAAGACGGACATTGCACAAAACCAATATACTCTTTTTCCCTTTGGGAACAGAGTATAAAAAAAGCATAAATTGATTATAAACAATATACGAGCTGCCACTGAGGACCAATCCCGGTCCACCGATGATGCCTGCTGGTCCTGTGATGCCCTTGGATGCCACAAGTATCACATAAAAAAAAAATAAAAATAACATATATTAATTATAAATAATATAAACCAACTGCCGTATATTGTATACTTACCCAGTGCAATACGTACCTGAAGACGAGCTGCTACTGAGGGCCAATTCCGGTCCACCGATGATGCCTGCTGGTCCTGTGATGCCCTTAGATGACTCTTGGAGGCTGCCACTCATACCTGAAATATACAAAAATAGCATAAGTTGATTATAAACAATATATATCAACTGCTGTATATTGCATACTTACCCTGTGCAATACGAGCTGCCACTGAGGACCAATCCCGGTCCACCGATGATGCCTGCTGGTCCTGGGATGCCCTTAGATGACTCTTGGAGGCTGCCACTAATACCTGAAATATAAAAAAAATAGCATAAATTGATTATAAACAATATATGTATATCAACTGCTGTATATTGCATACTTACCCTGTGCAATACGAGCTGACACTGAGGACCAATCCCGGTCCACCGATGATGGCTGCTGGTCCTGTGATGCCCTTAGATGATTCTTGGAATCTGCCACTAATACCTGAAATATAAAAAAATAGCATAAATTGATTATAAACAATATATATCAACTGCTGTATATTGCATACTTACCCTGTGCAATACGTACCTGAAGACGAGCTGCTACTGAGGGCCAATTCCGGTCCACCGATGATGCCAGCTGGTCCTGTGATGCCTTTAGATGACTCTTGGAGGCTGCCACTAATACTTGTAATATAAAAAAATAGCATAAATTGATTATAGACAATATATATCAACTGCTGTATATTGCATGCTTACCCTGTGCAATACGAGCTGGCACTGAGGACCAATCCCGGTCCACCGATGATGCCTGCTGGTCCTGTGATGCCCTTAGATGACTCTTGGAGGCTGCCACTAATACCTGAAGTATACAAAAATAGCATAAATTGATTATAAACAATATATATCAACTGCTGTATATTGCATACTTACTCTGTGCAATACGAGCTGACACTGAGGACCAATCCCGGTCCACCGATGATGCCTGTTGGTCCTGTGATGCCCTTAGATGACTCTTGGAGGCTGCCACTAATACCTGAAATATACAAAAATAGCATAAATTGATTATAAACAATATATATCAACTGCCGTATATTGTAAACTTACCCTGTGCAATACGTACCTGAAGACGAGCTGCTACTGAGGGCCAATTCCGGTCCACCGATGATGCCTGCTGGTCCTGTGATGCCCTTAGATGACTCTAGGAGGTTGCCACTAATACCTGAAATATAAAAAAAATAACATAAATTGATTATAAACAATATATGTATATCAACTGCTGTATATTGCATACTTACTCTGTGCAATACGAGCTGTCACTGAGGACCAATCCCGGTCCACCGATGATGCCTGCTGGTCCTGTGATGCCCTTAGATGATTCTTGGAGGCTGCCACTAATACCTTAAATATAAAAAAATAGCATAAATTAATTATAAATAATATAAACCAACTGCCGTATATTGCATACTTACCCTGTGCAATACGTACCTGAAGACGAGCTGCTACTGAGGGCCAATTCCGGTCCACCGATGATGCCTGCTGGTCCTGTGATGCCCTTAGATGACTCTTGGAGGCTGCCACTAATACCTGAAGTATACAAAAATAGCATAAATTGATTATAAACAATATATATCAACTGCTGTATATTGTATACTTACCCTGTGCAATACGAGCTGCCACTGAGGACCAATCCCGGTCCACCGATGATGCCTGCTGGTCCTGTGATGGCCTTGAATGCCGCAAGTAACACATAAAAATGAAAAAAAGAAAACATATATTAATTATAAATAATAAAAAACCAACTGCCGTATATTGTATACTTACCCTGTGCAATACGTACCTGAAGACGAGCTGCTACTGAGGGCCAATTCCGGTCCACCGATAATGCCTGCTGGTCCTGATATGGCCTTAAATGACTCTTGGAGGCTGCCACTAATACCTGAAGTATACAAAAATAGCATAAATTGATTATAAACAATATATATCAACTGCTGTATATTGCATACTTACTCTGTGCAATACGAGCTGTCACTGAGGACCAATCCCGGTCCACCGATGATGCCTGCTGGTCCTGTGATGCCCTTAGATGACTCTTGGAGGCTGCCACTAATACCTGAAATATAAAAAAAATAGCATAAATTGATTATAAACAATATATATCAACTGCTGTATATTGTATACTTACCCTGTGCAATACGAGCTGCCACTGAGGACCAATCCCGGTCCACCGATGATGCCTGCTGGTCCTGTGATGGCGTTGAATGCCGCAAGTATCACATAAAAATGAAAAAAAGAAAACATATATTAATTATAAATAATAAAAAACCAACTGCCGTATATTGTATACTTACTCTATGCAATACGTACCTGAAGACGAACTGCTACTGAGGGCCAATTCCGGTCCACCGATGATGCCTGCTGGTCCTGTGATGCCCATAGATGACTCTTGGAGGCTGCCACTAATACCTGAAATATACAAAAATAGCATAAGTTGATTATAAACAATATATGTTTATCAACTGCTGTATATTGCATACTTACTCTGTGCAATACGAGCTGTCACTGAGGACCAATCCCGGTCCACCGATGATGCCTGCTGGTCCTGTGATGCCCTTAGATGACTCTTGGAGGCTGCCACTAATACCTGAAATATACAAAAATAGCATAAATTGATTATAAACAATATATATCAACTGCCGTATATTGTATACTTACCCTGTGCAATACGTACCTGAAGACGAGCTGCTACTGAGGGCCAATTCCGGTCCACCGATGATGCCTGCTGGTCCTGTGATGCCCTTAGATGACTCTAGGAGGCTGCCACTAATACCTGAAGTATACAAAAATAGCATAAATTGATTATAAACAATATATATCAACTGCTGTATATTGCTTACTTACCCTGTGCAATACGAGCTGACACTGAGGACCAATCCCGGTCCACCGATGATGCCTGCTGGTCCTGTGATGCCCTTAGATGATTCTTGGAGGCTGCCACTAATACCTTAAATATAAAAAAATAGCATAAATTAATTATAAATAATATAAACCAACTGCCGTATATTGCATACTTACCCTGTGCAATACGTACCTGAAGACGAGCTGCTACTGAGTGCCAATTCCGGTCCACCGATGATGCCTGCTGGTCCTGTGATGCCCTTAGATGACTCTTGGAGGCTGCCACTAATACCTGAAGTATACAAAAATAGCATAAATTGATTATAAACAATATATATCAACTGCTGTATATTGCATACTTACTCTGTGCAAT
>JAWNPC010000690.1:0-25572 GCA_035045365.1 Drosophila leonis
TATACTCTGTTCCCAAAGGGAAAAGAGTATATTGGTTTTGTGCAATGTCCGTCTTGTCCGTCTGTCCGTATGAACGCAAACCATTTCGACGCTATTGAAGCTAGAGAGTTGAAATTTGCAACACATACTCGTGTATACCCTCGATTTATAAAGTGTTAAGATTTTCCCGATACGCCCACTAGGGGCGTGGCAAATCGGAAAATGCATTTTCCGGTATGTCAGAAACCCTGTTAGTTGAAGTGCTAGAGAGTTGAAATTTGGAACGTATACTCGCGTTGACAACCCAAGATCAAAAAGATATGGCGGATATATTTACGCCCATTGGGGGCGTGGCAAATCGGGTAAAACTGTATCTTCTGCAGTTTTAGAGCTAGAATGCCCAAATTTGGCATGTAAGTTACTGTTAAGATCCTATAAAGATTGATGAAAAATTTATATATCCACGTTCTTTGGGGGCGTGGCAAATCGGATCTGACTGTATAGTGATTTATACATATTCTTCTATATCTCGAGCACTATTGATGCTAGAGACTTGAAATTTAGAATATATACTCGCGTTGACAACTCACGATCAAAAAGATATGGTGGAATATCTACGCCCATAGGGGGCGTAGCAAACCGCAAAAGTTTATATCTCCTAAAGTTTTAGAGCTAGAAGCTTTAAAATTGAATAGTTTAGTTACTAGTGACCTTCTTTATCGATGACCTAAAAATAAAAGTTACGCCCATTTAGGGCGTGGCACACCGAAAAATACACTGTAATTTCCACATTTTTCGAACATAAGCTTCCAAATTTGGCATTTATGTTACCTTCAACTACTTCCAAAGATTGGCCAAAAATAAAGAGTCTACGCCAATTGGGGGCGTGGCAAATCGGATCTGAATATCTAGATTTTGCACAAAATTTCCTTTTATATCTCCTAAAGTTTTAGAGCTAGAAGCTTCAAAATTGGCTAATTGAGTTGCTGGTGACCTCCTCTATCGATGACCCGAAAATAATTGTTACGCCCCTTTAGGGCGTGGCGCACCGAAAAATACCCTGTAATTTACACATTTTTGGAAGGTAAGCTTCCAAATTTTGCTGTTACGTCAATTTAGACTCCTTCTAAGAATTGGCCAAAAATAACTTGTCTACGACCACTGGGGGCGTGGCAAATTGGAATTTTATTTTGCAGAGCTCTTGAGTTAAAATTGCAGCAGAATCACCATCACAAGAATAATCCGGTAGGTGGCGCTAAACTGCAATAAGCATGTATCGCCTACATAAATAAGCTTAATTTCTTGCTAAGTAGGCAGAAAAAATTGTAAGAGACAAATAAATATATGTATTTCAATTTAATATTTAAATAATTGACCATCTAATATTAATATAGTTTTCCATAGCCTAGGTCAGTTATTTCGTTATTTTCGTATGTTGGCAATGCTTCAGACGATCCCAAGTGGCACTGTTAAAAGACTCAATTGGTTATGTAAAGAAAATCAATCACACTTTCAAATTAACAGACAACTCTTAAGTTAACAGACTGCTTTGCATAAAAATTATAAAATGCATGGTGCAGTTATATTTTTTTGTCTAGCTCATAAAATCATCATATTCATACAAACGATTGAAGCGAGCCATAATTTATAAAAGTTTTACTCATTTACATATATATATTTTTAGAATTTTAATAAATATATGGTTATTTTGAGTCAGAAGCTAATTCGAGCGGCGACTTTAACATATTAAGATAAACTTTAAAATGTAATATGCCAGAAGCCCCTATGGGAACAGAGTATCACGCAGTCGGTTGCGCCCGACTGCAACGTTCTTACTTGTTTATATTATTATAGTCTTCCCTCTGGTCGCCCTAGATGCCAGATGCCAGATGCCAGACGAAGTTTTTCACACAAAATGAAAAACGAAAACTCCAAATTCACGCACTGATGTATATAAACATATATATACAAACGCATGTGTATATATATACGTGTGCGACTGCGTGAATGCAACTACAAACATGCTTGCAAAACACACTGCAAGCATGTTTACTCACCCCAGGCAGGCTGCAAGAACAAGACGAGCTGCTGACGACGGGCCTATCCAGGTCCAACGATGGCGGCCACCAGAAATAGAAAAAAAAAACTAAAAGTTAATCAAATAAATCCTCTCATTGAGACTTGGACGGTTGCTGGGTGCAGTCGAGCGGCCGCCCCACAGCCACAACACACGTCTCGGTCAGAGAAAAAAAAAAAAACATACTGAACTGCAAGTTAACACTGTAAGCCAAGTGTTTGAGACGCTTTGCGACAAATATGTTAGTCGTCTTCTTTGCCATCCAAATCTGGAAGCAAGAAGTGTTGCTGTCGATCCGTATGTGCCACTGCGCCTACACAGACAGCGCTACTCGGCGATGATACAAAAGCACTTGGCAACACAAATAGAAAACCAAAAAACACTAAGAGAACAGCACCAAGAGAGGGTGGATAACGAGAGGCTGCAAACCTTGATAAACACGCCAAGATTCCTGACAGTGGATCTGCCAAGACCACTGACACTTCTCCAGCAGAGTCGCCTTGACCTAGCCAATAGACAGCTTGCTAAATCTATTGACTATGGTATCAGGCACCTGCAGCATATTCGCAGAATGCATGCACTTACCAGAGCCAGAGCCAACGCCAACGCCATTGACAGCGCTGCCAGAGCCACTGCAAATCATAGCATAGATGCCAGTCTTAGTGCCAGAGCCGGCGCGAACTCTAGTGCCTGTGCCGCCATCAACCTCGATCCAGATGCCAGAGCCGGCACCAACATCAGTGCCTGTGCCACCATCAATTCCCGACCAGATGCTGATCCTGATGCCAGAGCCGGCGCCAATTCCAGTGCCTGTACTGCTGTGCTGCGCCCATCACTTGGCGAAAACGATGCCATTGCTACTCATGCCAGACTGCATATGTCTGAGCAACAAACAGCACCACTTCAAAGACGCCCGCCTGGAGACGGAAACTATCTAGATGACGAGATGAACGGCCTGCCTGTTCCCGACTAATAAACCTGATTAAGAAGAACAAATATTAGTTAATTAGGTTATTCAAAATTAAATTTAAATTCAATTGAAATTGACACTTATAAATTTACACTACACAGAACACTTTTGTAAATTTACACAACACTGCCACTATTTTGCTGAATGTTAGCAAAACTAACCAATCGAGCACAACATGTAAAACTTAACATAGCTGTCGTAAGAAAATTACTGTCAAAGTCCTTCATGGACTAAAAGTTAATCAAATAAATCCTCTCATTGAGACTTGGACGGTTGCTGGGTGCAGTCGAGCGGCCGCCCCACAGCCACAACACACGTCTCGGTCAGAAAAAAAAAAAAAAAAAACTAACCAACACGTCTGAGCAACGAGCTGAAATAAATGACGAGTGGAGTAAGCTGAAGAAACTGAAGCAGCAGCAACAACAACAACAAAAGCAACAGTAATACTCTACAATTAGGCCAATTACGCTCAGCGAGCTAAGGACACAAATTGACTTGTTGGAGAAGTGTAAAGCGCCGGGTGAAGATAGAGTTGACAATGGGCTAATACAAGTCTTGCCACAGAAAGCACTACTGTACCTGCTACTCATATATAACTCATATAACTCAGATTTGGCCATTTCCCTAAAAAATGGAAGCATGCGGGTATTTCCATGATTCTAAAGCCTGGCAAGCACTCGGTAGAGATGACATCATATCGCCCAATCAGCCTCACCTCTGGCCTGTCCAAACTCTTTGAGAAACTGCTGCTGGCAAGGCTGTTTGAGGTTGAGGATTTTGCTAAAGCGGTGTCATCCCATCAGTTTGGTTTCAGACGTGAACACGGGACGGAACAGCAACTGGCGCGAGTCACACAATTTATCTTGCGCGCTTATGAGGAAAAGCAATATTGCTCAAGTGTGTTCATTGACATCTCTGAAGCCTTTGACAGAGTATGGCATGAGGGCCTGCTCTGCAAACTGATTAAAATTCTGCCAATAAATATGTACAAGATACTGGAAAGCTACATTAGCGGACGGACTTTTACTGTGATATGCAATGGCACTAGATCAAGAATAGGCAGAGCTACAGCTGGTGTACCACAAGGAAGCGTATTGGGGCCTATTCTTTATACGATCATCTCGTCGGATATGCCACTGCCGACTCTCATCCAAAATCGCCAATACTTGATGCCACATGAAAATCGAATGCTGCTTTCAACATACGCTGACGACACGGTAATAATGTGTGCATCAAACTTGCCATCGACTGCGGCAAGAGAAAATCAGCGTTTCCTCGGCCACTTTACAAAATGGGCTAACAAATGGGCTATAAGTATTAATGAGGCAAAGACGGGCCATGTCATGTTCACACTGCGGAACCTACAGAGGGGACAAAGCGATCTGGGGCAACCAATACAGCTCAATGGACAAACAGTGCAATGCAAAAGTTCACACACTTACTTGGGGGTGATCCTGGACCGGAAGCTTACGCTGCAACTGCACGTGAACTGGCTACTCGGTCGGAGCAGCCGACTGGCAAGGGACTGCAAAGTTCTAGTAGTTAAACAGCTCATAATGCCGATCTAGCAATATGCGCTGCCAGTTTGGGGCTCCCTTGCGTCTGACACACAAGTAAAGCGAATCCAGACACTACAATATAAATTCCGTTTTATATGACATTTAGCAACAATTAGCCTGGAATGTGAACTGGACGAGGATATGGCTGAAGAGCAACGACGAACGTTGCTACCAGCCTCATACTCACCTATACACACGCCACAAAGACGAACGCAGCAGACACGCAGATACATACTTATGAATGTACTGCTGTTTTGTTGGACAGTGGCCACAAACTCAATGCAGACGCAGTCGCACGTGTATATGGCACGCTCTACCAGCCGACACCTGTTGAGACGACGCTCACTGAGGCCGCAACTTGCCCAATTGACTTGGCGCCCAGGGTGGCGCTATCACGAGTTGCGTCCTCAAGTGACGCCTCCGCCAATAAGGAGAAGAGCAAGAGTGCGCGGCGCATCTGTGGATCAGCTGGGTTCTATGCCAGCAGCGTCTTACAGTCATCTCCATACAGCATCAGCACAAATTAACCACGACAGCGCCATGGCCGGCCGGTCCGACTGGCTGTGTGCAGCGCTGCCCCAAACACGCTACTCTGGAGGCCTATACTGTTCGTCCAGACGTGGACACCCTCCGGATGCCATTTGATGATCGTCGTTCAAATTTGGTGCATGTAAAATGAAAAAAAAAAAAACAACACATATTACAATTTGCACACAAAGCACAAGCGTACACAAGCGTCGTCCAGCATGTCCAAGAAGATGGTGTGAATGATTTAGAAGTAATTTACATAATGTAATTCTAATTGATTTTAAGTTGTCCAATCTTATTTGTCAAGTGCAAATAACCCACATGTTAACTAAGTATAACCAGTATGTGAAAATTCTAGGTTAATGTCGCATGCCAAAAAAATACTGTGTAATATCAATTACGATTATAAGTATCGATTAGTAGAGCTGCCAGATTGTTATGAAGCTCCTTACACGTACACACAAAAATGCAAATGTTGCTGAAATTCAAATTTGAGAAATGTTGCCAAGAGTAATGTATCGAATTCAAAGTAATAAAAGAAAACTGCTCGTGAGAAGCTGGCAGGCAAGTTGCGCAGTCGCTCGTTGCCAGGAAGGAGCGAACTGCAGCGAAAAGAAAAAAAAGTATGTGTTCTTTATTGGAAAGGGGAGATAAAACTGAAAGTGCAATTAAAACTTTAATTAAATAAATGAAAAATTAAAATAAATAAATGAAATTAAATAAATGATAATAAATAAAAGAAAATAAATAATAAAATATAAAAAATAAATGAAAACACAATTTCATTGTGCAACGAAAACGAACTATATTAAAGTGAAATTAAATGCTCTCATCTCCTAATGCGTCACCAATCTCGGTTGGAAATGACATTGACATAGCCAATAGGGCATCATATCTGATGCCAAGTGCCAGTGCTCCAGACAACGACGAGCAGAGCTCGGACGAGATGCACTTGCTCCCACTGATGCCATGAAGGAGGGTGAGTACATGGTGTCTCTACTGTCCGAGTCTGACTCGGACATGTCTACAAAGCCGCTTGGTGGCTCCCCGATCGGCGAATCATCATCATTGTTTGTGGTGGCGGCAACAAATACAGATGCAGACACAACAATTATAGAAAATCACATGACGCCGCATATTCTTAGTATGTATGTGAGAAAAAAAAGCGCGCCAAAAAAAGCAAAAGAGGGAATTAGAAAGCCTCTCCTGTTTCCACAAGCAACAAAAACTCTCTCCAACTACAACTACAACTGTCCTGCCAGAAACGTATATGTGCTCACACACGCACACAAATACTACCAACGCAACTAAAACGAATGCCGACGCACACGGCACGAAAACGAAAACGATCACAAATACAAGCACACTTTTTCGGGACACGCTCTCACTCTCACTCTCACACGCACACTCGCTCACTACAAACACTAATACCAGCGCAGGTGTGTGCATGACAACAGCCAATGAGAAATGCCAAACCAAAGTGACGCAAGCTTTGGCGACAAATTTGAATGCACAATTTGGCGCAATTGTGCAAAGAGCAAATGCCGATATATGTACACACACACTTGTATACATCACACAAGCATACAATGACAAGTGCCCAGTTGGACGGTACTCAAAAACAAGAACAACAACAACAACAGCAGCAGCAGCAGCAACAACAACAACAACAACAGCAGCAGCAATAACATCAACATCAACACATCCAATCATATGGCAATCACCTCTCAAAAGGAGATGCATTGCTATGGATGATGACGAGGACGACGACGACATTTATTAACAATTTAAAACACCGCCAAAAAGTTGTACCAAGAAGTCAGGCAGCAAAAGGTACGAAATATCTCCAATGAAGTAAATGAAGCATTCCACTCAACAGTAGGCGATATTGAATCACAGCAGCCACAGCCACAACCACTACAGCAACAAACTCCTGCCCCTGCCCCTGCCCCTGCCATTCCTCATGCTAAAATTCCCTCGCTTTTCCTGCCAATGGTGCCCAATATAATTGAGCTCATTGAAAAACTACAACAAAATCCAGCAGTTGGTAAATATGTCACTAAAGCGGTCGCCAACAGCAATTGCCTTCGCATACAATGCGAAGACATTAAGACATACAATGCTGTTGTGGCGACCCTCAATGAAACCAAGACGAAGATGCATACATACCAGCAGCGCAGCCAAAAAGGTTTCAAAGTCGTTATCAAAAAACTACATTCCACTACGCCATGTGAATGGCTAAAAGAAAAGCTGAACACTCTTGGCTATGGGACGCGGTTCATACGCGTGATGAGGCATCGCTTTAGTGGCAAGCCACTAAATATGTTCGAAGTGGAGCTGCAGACTATGACAGATGGCAGTCATTCAAGAATTCTCCAACTAACTGAGATAGGCGGCCAGGCTGTAAAGGTCGAGCGCCACGCCAAGCCGACGGACCCAGCACAGTGCCATAGATGCCAAGGTTTCGGGCATACTAAAAACTATTGTAGACGCCCTTTCTGCTGCATGAAGTGTGCAGGTGATTATGCATCGACCGAGTGCACCAAGCCGAGGAATGTGGCCCCTACATGCATCAACTGCAAAGGGGCTCACATTAGCTGCTACAAGGGCTGTCCTGCCTATAAAGAGGCTAGAGGCAAACTATTTGCAGTACGAGCCATTGCTGGAGTGAAGCAACAGAAGCAGCAGCAGCAGTCACTAAAGAAGCCAATCAACATCTCTCGCAGGCACGCATACTATACTCCAAAACTGTCCTACAGCCGAGTTGTGCGTGGCAACGTATCTTCTGATTGCCATAGCAAAGTAGAAAGACAACAACAACATCAACAACAACAACAACAACAGCAGCCATGTATGAAGCAGCAGCAACTACACAACACAACAACTACAACTCACTCGCAGCACTTACAAAATACTCAACGAAGACTACAAATGAAGCGAACAGCAACAAAAACAAAAGCAGCCAATAGTCCAACAGCAACAACAGCCAATAATGCCAGTACCTCTGCTAGAAATAGCGGCCGTGCACGCAATCCGGCAGAGAGGCACCTGCAAAATCTTCAAAAGCAACTACGCAAGGATCAACAGAAAAGCATGAGCAGCAGCAGAAGCAGCCGCAACAGAAGCAGAAGCAGCCTCAGCAGAAGCAGAAGCAGCAGCAGCAGAAGAGCAGCAGAAGCATGAGCAGCAGCAGCAGAAGCATGAGCAGCAGAGGCAGCAGCAGAAGCAGCAACAGCAACAATTTGTACCCGAACAGCAACAATTTGTACCCCAGAATACGTTCAGCCGTATTGAAGAAAAAATAGATCAATTAATAAATGTTATTATGCGATTTATTGAAATAAAATCAATGAATACTATACCAGGCAATAAGGAACAACAGCAACATCAACAGCAACACAGAGCTGCAAGCCATGTCGTCTCAATGGACCTGGAGACCGTCAATGACATGACTAATGATGAATAGAAAAGCCTCCAATCCGATCCTAAATGCCACCAACACCGGCTTCCAGAATGACAATCCATTCAAAATTGCATTCTGGAACGCTGGTGGTGCGGGCAATAAAATGATAATCTGTCTGGGTGTGCCACCATATCAGCCAAATACATCATCTGTGGTGACTGGAATGACCAACACTCTTGGTGGGGCAATCCACGGGCATGCCAAAGAGGCAAAGCGCTGTTTGAGGCAATCCATCAGCATAAAAGATACAATATTTTGGCCACTGGGAGTGCCACGCACTTTCCGCATGACAGGAGAGAAAGCCCATCTGCTATTGACTTTGCAGTATATGACAGAATGGATGACTGTTCCCTCAATATTCAGTCCACTACGGACTTGGATTCGGACCATTTGCCAATGATGATTGAGCTAATCGTTGGAGGTCGTCGTCGTAGTCGTCACTGCTTTGAGCGTCCATCTGGCAATGCTCGCTTGTTGCCTACGAGAGCTAATATTGTACGCTTTCAAGCAACGCTTGAGCAACGAATTCTGCTTAACACAGAGCTGAACTCGAGCGAAGATGTTGACGATGCCATTGATTTCTTCCTGCGTAACATACGGACGGCAGCTGAGGCAGCAACAGCGCACCGCACCAGACACAACAGACAACGAAGACGGCGCTAAAACATTGATCTGGATGAGCACACTCGGTCGTTGCTGGCACACAAGCAGCTGTGCAAACGGATAATGATAGCCACGCGCACCACAGAAGCGAGAAGAACTTACAGGGCAGCGCAGAATAAACTAAAGAAGGCCCTTATTACTCTGAAAAATAAGCATAGTAATAAATTATTTGAAGGAATTAACACCTCGGACCAATACAGCATGCAAAAGTTATGGAGAACTCACTAAAAATCTGAAGAGACAGCCACAGCCAAACTTCCCGATAAAGATAACGCCAGCAAATGCGTCAAGTGCGCAAGCCATTTGGTCAAAAACAATTACAGAGAAGGCAGAAGCTTTCGCTGATCATCTGGAGGGTAGATTCTCCCCAAGACTAACCAACACGCCTGAGCAACGAGCTGAAATAAATGACGAGTGGAGTAAGCTGAAGAAACTGAAGCAGCAGCAACAACAACAACAAAAGCAACAGTAATACTCTACAATTAGGCCAATTACGCTCAGCGAGCTAAGGACACAAATTGACTTGTTGGAGAAGTGTAAAGCGCCGGGTGAAGATAGAGTTGACAATGGGCTAATACAAGTCTTGCCACAGAAAGCACTACTGTACCTGCTACTCATATATAACACTATACTCAGATTTGGCCATTTCCCTAAACAATGGAAGCATGCGGGTATTTCCATGATTCTAAAGCCTGGCAAGAACTCGGCGGAGATGACATCATATCGCCCAATCAGCCTGACCTCTGGCCTGTCCAAACTCTTTGAGAAACTGTTGCTGGCAAGGCTGTTTGAGGTTGAGGATTTTGCTAAAGCGGTGCCATCCCATCAGTTTGGTTTCAGACGTGAACACGGGACGGAACAGCAACTGGCGCGAGTCACACAATTTATCTTATCTTTTACTGTGATATGCAATGGCACTAGATCAAGAATAGGCAGAGCTACAGCTGGTGTACCACAAGGAAGCGTATTGGGGCCTATTCTTTATACGATCTTCTCGTCGGATATGCCACTGCCGACTCTCATCCAAATGAGGGAGAGAAGAGGAGGGGAAAAAGGGGAGGGGAGGGAGAAGGAAAAGAGGAAAAGAGAGGAAGAGAGAGAGGGGAAAAAAGGGAAGAGAAGAAGAGAGGGAGAGAAATATGAGAAAAGAGAAAAGAAAAGAAAAGGAAGTGGGGAGAGAGTAATATAGAGAAGAAAATGAAGGAGAATTAGGGGGGGTGGGGAAATGGGGTGTGAATTAGTATTGTGGTGAGGAATAATGGTGGGATGGGATGAGAGGAGGGTGAGGATATAGAAAGAATTGGGGAGGAGATTTGTGAAGGAGAGAGTGTTGATGGATAAGAGGATGAGTTTTTTAGTAGGATTGGATTGGAATTTGTGATGATGAGATGTTGGAGGTGTGTGTGTGTTGTTTAGGTTGGATGTGTGTTGTAGAGAGTTATTGTGTAAGTGAGAGATTGTTAAAGAGTGAGAGGAGATTTGAGATGATGATTTTTTGGTAATGGAGAGTGAGGAAGGGAGAAAAGAGAGAGGGAATTGATTGGATGAAGGGGGAAGATGTGAAGGATATGATAGAGGACAAGAGGAGAGAAGGGCAGCGCAGATAAAGAGTTATTATTGAAATAAGATAGTTATTATTTGAGGAATAACACTCGGAATAAGCATGCAAAGTATGGAGATAAATTGAGAGACGACAGCCATTGATAAGATAGCAGAAATGGTCAGTGGCAGATTTGGTCAAAATTACAGAGAGGCAGAGTTTGTGTCTTGGAGGAGATTTCCAAGACACCCCCTGAGACGAGCTGAATAATGCGAGGGAGTAAGCTGAAGAAACTGAAGCAGCAGCAACAACAACAACAAAAGCAACAGTAATACTCTACAATTAGGCCAATTACGCTCAGCGAGCTAAGGACACAAATTGACTTGTTGGAGAAGTGTAAAGCGCCGGGTGAAGATAGAGTTGACAATGGGCTAATACAAGTCTTGCCACAGAAAGCACTACTGTACCTGCTACTCATATATAACCTATACTCAGATTTGGCCATTTCCCTAAAAATGGAAGCATGCGGGTATTTCCATGATTCTAAAGCCTGGCAAGACTCGGCGGAGATGACATCATATCGCCCAATCAGCCTACCTCTGGCCTGTCCAAACTCTTTGAGAAACTGTTGCTGGCAAGGCTGTTTGAGGTTGAGGATTTTGCTAAAGCGGTGCCATCCCATCAGTTTGGTTTCAGACGTGAACACGGGACGGAACAGCAACTGGCGCGAGTCACACAATTTATCTTATCTTTTACTGTGATATGCAATGGCACTAGATCAAGAATAGGCAGAGCTACAGCTGGTGTACCACAAGGAAGCGTATTGGGGCCTATTCTTTATACGATCTTCTCGTCGGATATGCCACTGCCGACTCTCATCCAAAATCGCCAATACTTGATGCCACATGAAAATCGAATGCTGCTTTCAACATACGCTGACGACACGGTAATAATGTGTGCATCAAACTTGCCATCGACTGCGGCAAGAGAAAATCAGCGTTTCCTCGGCCACTTTACAAAATGGGCTAACAAATGGGCTATAAGTATTAATGAGGCAAAGACGGGCAATGTCATGTTCACACTGCGGAACCTACAGAGGGGATAAAGCGATCTGGGGCAACCAATACAGCTCAATGGACAAACAGTGCAATGCAAAAGTTCACACATTTACTTGGGGGTGATCCTGGACCGGAAGCTTACGCTGCAACTGCACGTGACTCGTCTCTGTGTACGACTGAAGGCGAGAGCCATCAAATTGAACTGGCTACTCGGTCGGAGCAGCCGACTGGCAAGGGACTGCAAAGTTCTAGTAGTTAAACAGCTCATAATGCCGATCTAGCAATATGCGCTGCCAGTTTGGGGCTCCCTTGCGTCTGACACACAAGTAAAGCGAATCCAGACACTACAAAATAAAATTATACGCAAGTCAGTACAGACAACAAGGTTTACAAGAAATTCCGTTTTATATGACATGTATGGCTTAAATACAGTCGATTACGCATACCACCTGTCCAGCGGCCGATTCGCCAACTCTCTGGCCAATCACGTAAATCAGGAAGCACGCAATTTGGTACTGGATCCGTACGTGCCACAACGACTGAATCGACCCCGATATATGGAGCAGCTACAACTCCATATATGTCCATTGCAGCCGCAAGGGGTACAGCAGCAGAGGCAACAAGATCAGCCAGCACAGCAGCAGCAGCAAATTAGAGAGGCTCTTCCGACACTGCTGCGCTTGGAAGAGGAAGAGCTGGAGCGGCACGAAGCTGCGAGACGGGCAGAGCTTCAGGAAAGACGAGAGAGAGAGCGTCTGCTGCAGCCTCCAACTAGATTCTGTGAAACGATCATCAATTGCTTAAAACGCAGTTACAGGCATGGTCAACTCACCAGAGAGGAGGCAGTGGCTCAGATCCATGGCCAACCACTTGCCATTCTAAGAATCATAGTCCCTGATTATGTTGAGGAGCGACGAGTGGAGTCAGCATCAGCACAAGCAGCGCAGCCAGCAGCACAAGCAGCGGCATCCAATACATTAACGACAGCACAAGCATCAACGACAGCAGTAGCGCAAGCAACTGTGCCATCCGAGATGCAGCAAATCCGGTCGCTGCACAATGCACAGCCACTGCAGCTGATGACGGCCACTACAGTGCTCACTCCATGTACGCTGCAATTGCAGCCAATATATCCACAGCGGCCGAGTGATGAGGCGATACTGGACGAAGGGCTGAAAAGAATAACAATTAGCCTGGAATGTGAACTGGACGAGGATATGGCTGCCGAGCAACGACGAACGTTGCTACCAGCCTCACACTCACCTATACACACGCCACAAAGACGAACGCAGCAGACACGCAGATACATACTTATGAATGTACTGCTGTTTTGTTGGACAGTGGCCACAAACTAAATGCAGACGCAGTCGCACGTGAATATGGCACGCTCTACCAGCCGACACCTGTTGAGACGACGCTCACTGAGGCCGCAACTTGCCCAATTGACTTGGCGCCCAGGGTGGCGCTATCACGGAGTTGCGTCCTCAAGTGACGCCTCCGCCAATAAGGAGAAGAGCAAGAGTGCGCGGCGCATCTGTGGATCAGCTGGGTTCTATGCCAGCAGCGTCTTACAGTCATCTCCATACAGCATCAGCACAAATTAACCACGACAGCGCCATGGCCGGCCGGTCCGACTGGCTGTGTGCAGCGCTGCCCCGAACACGCTACTCTCGAGGCCTATACTGTTCGTCCAGACGTGGACGCCCTCCATATGCCATTTGATGATCGTCGTTCAAATTTGGTGCATGTAAAATGAAAAAAAAAAAACAACACATATTACAATTTGCACACAAAGCACAAGCGTACTTACCTGAAGAAGCTGCAAGCGATGAAGAGCTGCCATTGAGGCGCGATGAATGGCTGTCCTGGTCCAGTGGTATCCGTTCTCGTCGTCCAGCATGTCCAAGAAGATGGTGTGAATGATTTAGAAGTAATTTACATAATGTAATTCTAATTGATTTTAAGTTGTCCAATCTTATTTGTCAAGTGCAAATAACCCACATGTTAACTAAGTATAACCAGTATGTGAAAATTCTAGGTTAATGTCGCATGCCAAAAAAATACTGTGTAATATCAATTACGATTATAAGTATCGATTAGTAGAGCTGCCAGATTGTTATGAAGCTCCTTACACCTACACACAAAAATGCAAATGTTGCTGAAATTCAAATTTGAGAAATTTTGCCAAGAGTAATGTATAGAATTCAAAGTAATAAAAGAAAACTGCTCGTGAGAAGCTGGCAGGCAAGTTGCGCAGTCGCTCGTTGCCAGGAAGGAGCGAGCTGCAGCGAAAAGAAAAAAAAAAATGGAAATAAATATTAAATAAATGTAAAACATATAACTAACAAACACACATACCTGACGAGCTGCAACTGAAGAATGAAACAAATACAGCGATGATGTCCGTATCCAGTGCCGTCACTACATGTTTTCTGGAAGAAAATAAAATAAATTTTAAATAAATGTAAATAAATGTAAAAAATAATAACACAAATAACAAAACAAATAAACTTACCCACACAAAGACGAGCTGCAACTAAAGCGATGATGTCCAAATCCAGTGTCGTCGCTAAATGTACCTGAAAAAAGAATAGAAAATACATGAAAATATAAAACAACATAAACAAAACAAAACAAAACAAATAAACATACCCATAAACAGCATACAATGAAATGCATCAATTCAAGCGCAGTCACTATAAGCTTTCTGCAAAGAAAACGTAAAACAAAACAAAACAACAAATACTCACCTATAAAACGACGAACTCCAAAATCGCCGTTATATTTTCCTGCAAATAAGAAGAAACTTATGTAAAACAACTATTTACATAACATCGAATATAAACACTTACATACAGAAGAGCTGCAAATGTAAGTGAAGACGGCCCGTTTCCAGAGTCGCCGCTACAAGTTCCTGAAAAGATGCCAAAACTTATGTAAAACATCATACATAACATCAACATCAACACTCACCTACACGCAGCGTACAGCAATGAGCTGCACTCGCAAATCCACGCAGCGCTGCTTCAATACAAGACCTGAAAATGCAAAAAATACAAAAAATATGAAAACTATGCTAAAAATTGCTAAGAACAACATATCTAATACAATTTTTACATACCATTATAGTCTTCCCTTTGGTCGCCTCCAGATGCCAGATGCCAGACGAAGCTTTTTCATACAAAAAAGTTCTTCATGGACTAAAAGTCAATTAAATAATTAAATCCTCTCATTGAGACTTGGACGGTTGTTGGGTGCAGTCGAGCGGCCGCCCCACAGCCACAACACACGTCTCGGTCAGAAAAAAAAAAACAAAAAAGTTTCTACGATAGTAATAGGTTGGCTTAATAAACGCGGCTAAGCACTGCAGTGCGAGTCGACAAATGGAAGAGTGAACACGTGTCTTTTGTTGAGCGGAGTAAATATGGGAAGTGGTGCAAATTAAAATTAAAATGAACAAAAATGAAAACGCAACTAAAAGAAATTAAATAAAAATGAATTTAAATGCAATTAAATAAATTAAAATTCAATTAAATTTAACGAAAAACGAAATTGAATGCAATTAATTAAAAAATAAAAAACAATTAAATAAAATAAATTTAAAAAAAAGAAAAAAATGTTTATTATTTGTGCAAATAAATAACATGAATTAAAAAATGTTATAAAAGTGTGAAACTTGAACAATTGACAATTAAAGACAATTAAAGACATTTAATATTCAATACAACAACACAAAGCAAGACAAAATGCCAAAGAAGAACAACGCAAAGAGAAGGAAGAACAAAGCCAAGCCGGCTGTCCAGGCAACAGCGATGATCCAAGCCACGAACGAAATGGACAGCTCAGCCGAACTGGAGCAGCGGCTGGACATTCTTCGTAAATTGTGCCACCCTCATGCATTAAGTGTCCAGGAGAGGGCTTCTTTGGATTGTGCTGCCAATTACATGAGCGGTGAGTACTCTGATTCACATACATATACGCTCATAAAACAACGAAAAGAAGCGACGCCAAAAACGGCGTCTTCTCCTCACACACCCATACATACAAACGACACGAAAGAAAAACTACACTCAAAACTGCACTCAAAACTAACTACATTAAAAATGTCACACAAAATTACACTCAATACATGGACGACAATATAAGAGACTTGCAAAAGCACTCAATGCACAGCCAAAAAGTCACTCAAAGAGAGCAGCCGCCAATTATAATAAAAGTGTTGCATACAGTCAGGGCACAATTCAAGTTAGCAACTACAACAACAACAATTCAAATACAAACGACTTACTGACAATAGCAATAACTACAACAACTACAATGACAACAAAAACAAATACAACAACAACAACTACAACATCAACATCAGCACCAACACCAACAACAACATCAACCAACACCAAAAGTGCCGCGATGGTGCAAAGATGGATCAGCAAAGTGCCACCTTTGCTACCACATGAGCTGCCAAATGCAGCAACAACAACAACAACAGGAACTACAAATGCAGAGGCAGCTCAATCGCCGCTAAAACGGAGGAGTGCCGCGCTATAGATTTTCTAAAAAGCCACTTAACGAACAACTGCATCGGGTGACGAGCCATATACTCCGAGCCTTCGACAATAAAATGCACTGCAATGCCATCTTCCTAGACATCGAACAGGCCTTCGATAGAGTGTGGCATCCAGGACTGCTACACAAAATCAAAGATCAGCTGCCGTCTCACTACTTCACTCTGATACGATCCTACTTGGAGGGTCGTTCCTTCAGAGTAAAAGTGAAATCGAGTCAGTCCTCCACGCACCCAATTGCCGCTGGGGTTCCACAGGGCATACTTGCTCCGTTCCTGTTCTGCATCTTTACAGGCGATGTTCCCTACCCTTGTGCCTCGGGCTATGGCATATCCTCAAACGCACTACTCATGGCAACCTATGCGGACGATATCTGCGTGATGGTGTCTTCAAAGTCAAACCCAGAGGCTGCTGAAATACTCCAAGACTATATGGAGTCCTTTTCTCAATGGGCCACCAGATGGAACATTAAAATTAGTGCCTCAAAAAGCACTAGCCTCTGCTTTTCGCTGAGACGGGAGGCGCCCGCCACTGTTTTCATCAACAACACCCCACTGGAACAAACGAGAACGGTGAAATACCTGGGGCTCACGCTGGACAAACGCCTCTCCTTCAAGCCCCACATTCTGAAAACTGCAGCTAACTGCCGATCCCGTCTTAAGCAGATGTCCTGGCTGCTACACTCCAAAAGCAAATTATCCCTGTGCAACAAGCGCAAGATCTTGACTCACATAATAACACCTATCTGGAGATACGGAGTGCAAATTTGGGGAATGGCCGCCAAAATCAACCGCCATAAGATTCAAGTAGTGCAAAACAAAGCCATGCGACAAGTTACTGGCTACCCTTGGTTCGTCCGAAACAGTTACCTACACAGGGATCTTAACCTGACCACAGTGGAAGACCAGATCTCCTTCTTCTCGAGTCGGTATCACGATCGACTCAAAGTCCACGCTAACCGGCTCGCAAGAAAACTGCCTACTTCTCGCCCCCTAAGAAGACTAAGAAGACGCCACTTTGGAAAACTTCTCACCCATTCTTTGTAAATAAATGTCTAATATAAATATAAGTTTAGGTTAGTATTAATCAACGTAAACCAGGCGATGTTAAATTAAGACACAAGGATGATAATGGAGTAAAAGAAGCTCTGAAAGCTTCCTAATAAACAAATAAAAAAAAAACAAGTAAGAGAACTCTAGTCGGGGGTACCCGACTAGGAGATCCCCTGAACCCCGTCCGATCTGCGTTTTTAAATATATTCCGTATCTTGTATATATTACAAACTTATACAAAATTTAATTAAATTGCTAATCTTGCACTTTCACAATCAAAGAGCATTTTTTTTTTTTTTAAGAATATAATATAATTCTTAAAGAGTAATAATAATTTAATAAAAGAAAAAAATAAAAAATTAAGAAAATACGACATAAAAATATTTGACATCGGCTGGGTTTGAAACCAGACCTGCAAGGCACAACTTGCCCCGCTTCCATCAACACCGCCAGTGTACTTCTTAGACAAGCAGTAGCAAATTTGAAACTAAAGGCAGTTAAGCATTATAACAAAATTCAAGCAGTCAGCTGTTATTGTTTTGATTCTTAGAACAGACAAGAATGCTCGCATTCGAATGTCTCAATGTATGTGTGCACATGTATAGAAAAAATGAAAACGGGGGTGGGTTTCTGGTCACATGTTGCAATTGACAAAACGTTTTGTTTAATTACTTCTGTGATACTTAATGGATTTCAATGAAATTTTCAACATATGATCTACATATTATATTGAATATTTGTCAGTTGTCTAAAATTGCAAACTCATTCACATATTGGCTATATTTGCAACTAAACTTCAATTTGAAAATTTTTGTAAAATTTTTAACTAATATCCAAAATATAACAAAAACCGAAATTGTATAAAATATAAATGAAACTAAATGTAAAATTTGGAGACTCTAGTTCGAATGATGTACGAGATATAATTTATTAACTTCATTTCGATAAGGTTTTTAATCGATAACAAAAGAACGGGAAAAGTTATCGAATTTCTAACACAAACTCGATATGCGCGTGCTATACAGGGACTTCAAGTCTCTAGCTCTTATATGTTCTGAGATCGACGCGTTCATACATACGGACAGACGGACAGACGGACAGACAGACAGACGGACAGGGCTAAGTCGACTCAGCTCGTCTCCCTGATCAAGAATATATATACTTTATGGGGTCTGCCACGCCCCCTTCTGCCTGTTACATACATTTGACAGCTTAACAAAACCATTATACCCTGATTTCCCATTTTCAATGGGTTTAGGGTATAAAAAACCACTTAACATCTTCGAAGTGGAGCTGCCGACAATAGCTGACGGCAGCCACGAGAAGATTCTGGAGCTGAAAGTGCTGAGTGGAAAAAAAGTGAGGATCGAGCGGCAGGCCAAGCCGGTCGATCCTTCACAATGCCATCGCTGCCAGGCATTCGGCCACACTAAGAACTACTGCCGACGCCCTTATCGCTGCATGAAGTGTGGAGGCGAGCATCCCTCAACGGCTTGCACAAAGCCGAGGGATGCCCCAGCTACGTGCTGCAACTGCAAGGGGGCCCACGTCAGCTGCCACGTCGGGGCAGCCCTGCCTTTAAGGCAGCTAGAAGCAAGCTCCTTTCAGTACGAGCAATCCGACTTATAAAAAAGCAGCAGCAAATTCGCGAACAGCAACAACAACAACATAAGCAACAACATCAGCAACAGCAACAGCAACAACAGCAGCAACGAGCAAGTACAGCCAGGCAGCCAATGGAAAGCTCAGCAAATGAAAAGAAGAATGAAGCGAGGCAGGCCGCAAATAAAAAAGCAGCAACTAAAACAACAACAACAACAAAGGTTGTTGCAGCCACTAATGCCAATGCCAATCCGGCACAGGCACATTTAACAAAGCTTCAGACGAAACTACGTGAAGAGCAGCAGAAGACAACTACACTGACTGAAGCTTTGGAGAAAAGCGTAGAGACAATAAAAATAATGGAGACCAGAATGAACCAGCTAATGCTTATGATGGAACGTTTATTGGGAATCCAGCCAATCAACACAATTACAACGAATATAAACAATAAAGATTATAATCTACAGCAACTAAACCAATATCAACAACAACAGCTGCCCAGTCCAGCGAACTTCAGAGCATTTGAGTTTGCGGAACTGGACAGCGAAGATGAAGATGAAGATGTGAACATGGCTACAAGCTGGTGCACCACCAGCTCCATACGTTCTACAGTAGATGACATGGGACTGTATTAACGGCCCCCCGGACTTGACGAATTGACGACGGCCCAATGAAAAAATAAGAAAATGAACAAAAAAGAAGAAAATACAAGTTAATATTTGCCTATATAAATACTAATATATAGACAGATACACTTACTTGAACGAAGAAGATCCAATACAGCGAAAAAGAATGTATCCAGGATCGCCGCTACATGTTTTTCTGCAACGAAATGGAAATAAATATTAAATAAATGTAAAACATATAACTAATAAACACACATACCTGACGAGCTGCAACTGAAGAATGAAACAAATACAGCGATGATGTCCGTATCCAGTGCCACCACTACATGTTTTTATATTCTGTTCCCAAAGGGAAAAAGAGTATATTGGTTTTGTGCAATGTCCGTCTTGCTGTCCGTCCGTCTGTCCGTCTGTCCGTCTGTCCGTATGAACGCAAACCATTTCGACGCTATTGAAGCTAGAGACTTGAAATTTGGAACACATACTCGTGTATACCCTCGAATTATAAAGTGTTAAGATTTTCCCGATACGCCCACTAGGGGCGTGGCAAATCGGAAAATGCATTTTCCGGTATGTCAGAAACCCTGTTAGTTGAAGTGCTAGAGAGTTGAAATTTGGAACGTATACTCGCGTTGACAACCCAAGATCAAAAAGGTATGGCGGATATATTTACGCCCATTGGGGGCGTGGCAAATCGGGTAAAACTGTATCTTCTGCAGTTTTAGAGCTAGAATGCCCAAATTTGGCATGTAAGTTACTGTTAAGATCATATAAAGATTGATGAAAAAGTTATATATCCACGCCCCTTGGGGGCGTGGCAAATCGGATCTGACTATATAGTGATTTATACATATTCTTCTATATCTCGACCACTATTGATGCTAGAGACTTGAAATTTGGAATATATACTCGCGTTGACAACCCACGATCAAAAAGATATGGCGGATATATCTACGCCTATAGGGGGCGTGGCAAACCGCAAAAGTTTATATCTCCTAAAGTTTCAGTGCTAGAAGCTTAAAAATTGGCTAGTTGAGTTACTGGTGACCTCCTCTAACGATTACCCAAAAATAAAAGTTACGCCCCTTTAGGGCGTGGCACACCGAAAAATACCCTGTAATTTCCACATTTTTCGAACGTAAGCTTCCAAATTTGACATTTATGTTACCTTCGACTACTTCCAAAGATTGGCCAAAAATAAAGAGTCTACGCCAATTGGGGGCGTGGCAAATCGGATCTGAATATCTAGATTTTGCACAAAATTTCCTTTTATATCTCCTAAAGTTTTAGAGCTAGAAGCTTAAAAATTGGCTAATTGAGTTACTGGTGACCTGCTCTATCGATGACCCAAGAATAATTGTTTCGCCCTTTTAGGGCGTGACGCACCGAAAAATACCCTGTAATTTCCACATTTTTGGAAGGTAGGGTTCCACATTTTGCTGTTACGGCAATTTAGACTCCTTCTAAGAATTGGCCAAAAATTACATGTCTACGACCACTGGGGGCGTGGCAAATTGGAATTTTATTTTGCAGAGCTCTTGAGTTAAAATTGCAGCAGAATCACCATCACAAGAATAATCCGGTAGGTGGCGCTAAACTGCAATATTCTTACATAGCGGAATTAGTCATAAGCATGTACCGCCTACATAAATAAGCTTAATTTCTTGCTAAGTAGGCAGAAAAAATTGTAAGAGACAAATAAATATATGTATTTCAATTTAATATTTAAATAATTGACCATCTAATATTAATATAGTTTTCCATAGCCTAGGTCAGTTATTTCGTTATTTTTGTATGTTGGCAATGCTTCAGACGATCCCAAGTGGCACTGTTAAAAGACTCAATTGGTTATGTAAAGAAAATCAATCACACTTTCAAATTAACAGACAACTCTTAAGTTAACAGACTGCTTTGCATAAAAATTATAAAATGCATGGCGCAGTTATATTTGTTTGTCTAGCTCATAAAATCATCATATTCATACAAACGATTGAAGCGAGCCATAATTTATAAAAATTTTCCTCATTTACATATATATATTTTTAGAATTTTAATAAATACATAGTTATTTTGAGTCAGAAGCTAATTCGAGCGGCGAATTTAACAAATTAAGATAAACTTTAAAATGTAATATGCCAGAAGCCCTATGGGAACAGAGTATCACGCAGTCGGTTGCGCCCGACTGCAACGTTCTTACTTGTTTATATGTTTAATTTTTTTTCTCTTGCCGCAGTCAATGGCAAGTTTGATGCAGACATTATTACCGTGTCGTCAGCGTATGTTGAAAGCAGCATTCGATTTTCATGTGACATCAAGTATTGGCGATTTTGGATGAGAGTCGGCAGTGGCATATCCGACGAGAAGATCGTATAAAGAATAGGCCCCAATACGCTTCCTTGTGGTACACCAGCTGTAGCTCTGCCTATTCTTGATCTAGTGCCATTGCATATCACAGTAAAAGTCCGTCCGCTAATGTAGCTTTCCAGTATCTTGTACATATTTATTGGCAGAATTTTAATCAGTTTGCAGAGCAGGCCCTCATGCCATACTCTGTCAAAGGCTTCAGAAATGTCAATGAACACACTTGAGCAATATTGCTTTTCCTCATTAGCGCGCAAGATAAATTGTGTGACTCGCGCCAGTTGCTGTTCCGTCCGTGTTCACGTCTGAAACCAAACTGATGGGATGGCACCGCTTTAGCAAAATCCTCAACCTCAAACAGCCTTGCCAGCAGCAGTTTCTCAAAGAGTTTGGACAGGCCAGAGGTGAAGCTGATTGGGCGATATGATGTCATCTCTACCGAGTGCTTGCCAGGCTTTAGAATCATGGAAATACCCGCATGCTTCCAATTTTTAGGGAAATGGCCAAATCTGAGTTATATGAGTTATATATGAGTAGCAGGTACAGTAGTGCTTTCTGTGGCAAGACTTGTATTAGCCCATTGTCAACTCTATCTTCACCCGGCGCTTTACACTTCTCCAACAAGTCAATTTGTGTCCTTAGCTCGCTGAGCGTAATTGGCCTAATTGTAGAGTATTACTGTTGCTTTTGTTGTTGTTGTTGCTGCTGCTTCAGTTTCTTCAGCTTACTTAAGTGCCTGTGCCGCCAACAACTCCTGTCCAGATGCCAGAGCCGGCGCCAACATCAGTGCCTGTGCCGCAAACAACTCCTATAGAGATGCCAGAGCCGGCGCCAACAACTCCTACCCAGAAGCCAGAGTCGGCGCGAACTTAAGTGCCTGTGCCGCCAACAACTCCCACCCAGATGCCAGAGCCGGCGCGAACTCCAGTGCCTGTGCCACCACTAACGCCACCGACGACCTAGACGAGATGAACGGCCTGCGTGTTCCCGACTAAATATTCTGGAAAAGAAGAAAAAACACATTAGTTAGTTAAATTTCACAAAATTCAATTTAAATTCTTATTGTTTTGCCACTTTATAAACTTATACTACACACAACACTATTGTAAATTCACACAACACTGCCACTATTTTGCTAAATGTTAGCAAAACTAACCAATCGAGCACAACATGTAAAACTTAACATAGCTGTCGTCAAGTCAATCAAAAGTCAATCAAAATAATTAAATCCTCTCATTGAGACTTGGACGGTTGCTGGGTGCAGTCGAGTGGCCGCCCCACAGCCACAACACACGTCTCGGTCAGAAAAAAAAAACAAAAAAGTTTCTACGATAGTAATAGGTTGGCTTAATAAACGCGGCTAAACACTGCAGTGCAAGTCGACAAATAGAAGAGTGAACACGTGTCTTTTCTTGAGCGGAGTAAAAATGGGAACTGGGTCAAATTAAAATTGGACTCTGACAATTTTATAAAATGAACTAAAAGGAAGCGGACATTTTTAAATTTAATTTAAAAATAAATAAATAAAATTAAATACATTTAAAAATGAAAATAAATAAAATAAAATAAATTTGAAAATGAAATTAAATAAAATAAAAATGAAATCAAATGCAATAAATGCAAGTAAAGCAAAATGAAAACAAGTAAGAACGTTGCAGTCGGGCGCAACCGACTGCGTGATACTCTGTTCCCATAGGGGCTTCTGGCATATTACATTTTAAAGTTTATCTTAATTTGTTAAAGTCGCCGCTCGAATTAGCTTCTGACTCAAAATAACTATATATTTATTAAAATTCTAAAAATATATATATGTAAATGAGTAAAACTTTTATAAATTATGGCTCGCTTCAATCGTTTGTATGAATATGATGATTTTATGAGCTAGACAAAAAAATATAACTGCACCATGCATTTTATAATTTTTATGCAAAGCAGTCTGTTAACTTAAGAGTTGTCTGTTAATTTGAAAGTGTGATTGATTTTCTTTACATAACCAATTGAGTCTTTTAACAGTGCCACTTGGGAATCGTCTGAAGCATTGCCAACATACGAAAATAACGAAATAACTGACCTAGGCTATGGAAAACTATATTAATATTAGATGGTCAATTATTTAAACATTAAATCGAAATACATATATTTATATGTCTCTTACAATTTTTTCTGCCTACTTAGCAAGAAATTAAGCTTATTTATGTAGGCGGTACATGCTTATTGCAGTTTAGCGCCACCTGCCGGATTATTATTGTGATGGTGATTCTGCTGCAATTTTAACTCAAGAGCTTTGCAAAATAAAAATCCAATTTGCCACGCCCCCAGTAGTCGTAGACATGTAATTTTTGGCCAATTCTTAGAAGGAGTCTAAATTGACGTAACAGCAAAATTTGGAAGCTTACCTTCCAAAAATGTGGAAATTACAGGGTATTTTTCGGTGCGCCACGCCCTAAAGGGGCGTAACAATTATTTTCGGGTCATCGATAGAGGAGGTCACCAGCAACTCAATTAGCCAATTTTGAAGCTTCTAGCTCTAAAACTTTAGGAGATATAAAAGGATATTTTGTGCAAAATCTAGATATTCAGATCCGATTTGCCACGCCCCCAATTGACGTAGACTCTTTATTTTTGGCCAATCTTTGGAAGTAGTCGAAGGTAACATAAATGCCAAATTTGGAAGCTTATGTTCGAAAAATGTGGAAATTACAGGGTATTTTTCGGTGTGCCACGCCCTAAAGGGGCGTAAGTTTTATTTTTGGGTCATCGATAAAGGAGGTCACCAGTAACTCAACCAGCCAATTTTGAAGCTTCTAGCTCTAAGACTTTAGGAGATATAAACTTTTGCGGTTTGCCACGCCCCCTATGGGCGTAGATATATCCGACATATCTTTTTGATCGTGGGTTGTCAACGCGATTATATATTCCAAATTTCAAGTCTCTAGCATCAATAATGCTCGAGAGATAGAAGAATATGTATAAATCACTATATAGTCAGATCAGATTTGCCACGCCCCCAAGGGGCGTGGATATATAATTTTTTCATCGATCTTTATAGGATTTTAACAGTAACTTACATGCCAAATTTGGGCATTCTAGCTCTAAAACTGCAGAAGATACAGTTTTACCCGATTTGCCACGCCCCCAATGAGCGTAGATATATCCGCCATACCTTTTTGATCTTGGGTTGTCAACGCGAGTATACGTTCCAAATTTCAATTCTCTAGCACTTCAACTAACAGGGTTTCTGACATACCGGAAAATGCATTTTCCGATTTGCCACGCCCCTAGTGGGCGTATCGGGAAAATCTTAACACTTTATAATTCGAGGGTATACACGAGTATGTGTTCCAAATTTCAAGTCTCTAGCTTCAATAGCGTCGAAATGGTTTGCGTTCATACGGACAGACGGACAGACGGACAGACGGACAGACGGCCAGACGGACAGACGGACAGACGGACAGACGGACGGACAGCAAGACGGACATTGCACAAAACCAATATACTCTTTTTCCCTTTGGGAACAGAGTATAAAAAT
>JAWNPC010000693.1:0-16350 GCA_035045365.1 Drosophila leonis
TGTGCAAATAAATTTTCTTATATTCTGGTAAGTAGATACGATATGTAATATTCATGTATGTATATAGCTGATCGATAACTATATCGATACTTGTATAACGAAGGACTTTCTGTATTATCGATAACAATATGAATTGTTGAAATCAATCTTTAAGAATCTTTCAGCTGCTTTAAATTTCAACTCACTTTTAGTATATACTTAGAAGTCTATTTTATTTATATATGTGTATATACAATCCCTAACTACAATATAACGATAGGCACAATCGAGCATTCAAAAATATCGATATCTTATACTTTTGTCACTTGCAGATTTACACACAAATTTATACACATACATCTATGCAATGTACTGTAGTACTGCCTGATAAAGTTCTCTAGATAGTTCTTCAAAACATCTCGTCATAATGTTCTCTCGCCTAGCATAAGTTAAGCTTATCATCTGCCGCTCCATCGAATGAGGTCAAGTTCAGGCCACCAAATGATGAATGGGCCTGGACTTGGAGTGCCGCTGCCAAAAGGTCAGAGCTCAGTTCCGCCCTTATCTCGCATACATCAACCGAGAGACACAAACATAGAGACAATAACTGCGCAACGAGCGCAGTTCAAATTGGAGCGCGTCATAAACGATCCCAGACTCCCAGGCCCGACAAAGACCCTCAGTGAGCTATTAAAAAAAACAAACGGAGCCCGGCGAATATCTGAGGCAACAAATATATGAATGTGAGCGCATTTCTATGCAATTAGAGGCAAAGACCCCGATAGATAAAAAAAAAACACCAAATGATGCGCTCAAAATATATAACAAATAGTAAATTTCATTTCGTTTTGGTTTGGTTTGTTTTTTGTGTTTTTGTTTTTTTATGTATAGACAATAAAAGCCACACACGCCGCCTCCTCTGCAGTGGATGAGACGATGGTACCATCATATCTAAAAACGGGCGACACTTGACAATGGCGACGTGTGGTCCATGCTTTCGAGGCTCGAGACTTGAGACTGCGAGCTCTGCTCTCTGAGTTATGAAACACTTTCTGAGAAAGAGAAAGAAAGAAAAAGTCGTGCAATAAATAAAATGCTTCAAAGTGCACTTAAGATAAAAGTGGAAAACAAAACACCAAAAATTGAATATGTTGAGTCTCATCTCCAAAACATCTCCAAATATATTTGAAAACTACAAAATCTGGGTCAATGGGATGTTTGTCACGCACGAAAACTATTCAAGAGATTTCCTACTGAATTTCAATTCGAATTTCGATTGGCAAATTGAAACATCAGCAAAATTTTGTTCTTCATCTGTTTTGTGGGCTTCAATGTCAGACGGGAATCAATAAATCGCATAGATAACTGCATATTACTTCCAGGTGATTAGACGTGTGTCCATCTCTTACGCTTCGCTGCGTAACTGTGGCCAAAACCCATGCACACAAAAGGTGAATGTTGAGCATATGCTCTGCCACCTCTTGAACCTCCAGAACCTCAATCCAGTTACCCATAAGCCCGGACGCACTTACGCCTGACTGAGTTTTTCACACGTTGCGGACGAGTCAGGAAAAAATCATAAGGCAAATTACTTGAGTCATGCGAGTTTTTGGGTCTGGGCCAACTGAAAGCGACTCAGAATGTTTGTTCGTTGAGCATAGTCGACTGCGTTGTACTTGTTCATGGTTTAGGAAAAAGTGAAGTAGGTGAAATATTTCATCTAAGGTTGATAGAAGACTTCGATTTTTAATAGAAGCCAATGGAAGACTCTTATCTTAATCAAACTTTAGAAGATGTCATTAGTAAAACTCATTGAAACCATAGAATCCATAGAACCCATAGAACCCATAGAACCCATAGAACCCATAGAACCCATAGAACCCATAGAATGAATAGAACTCATAGAAAAAGACATCAAATTGTAGAACTCAATATTATTTTAATAATAATATATTTGTATATTACATATATATTTAATATATTTTAAAAAATATATTTAAAATTAAATTTTATTATTCTAATTCTAGCTCTAAAACTTAAGAAAAAAGGTCGATTTTTTTCAATTTTTCGTATCCCAATTTGCCCGCCTTATCCGATTCAGTTATACTCTAATTTCTATGCCTTTAGCTTCTACAAAAGATTTTGGATAAGCTCTAAAATGTAAACAGGATAATTTCATAAATTTTTGAATGCAATCAATATACTCCTTATCGCCTTGTGGGCGGGCATACAAATAGCTGTCAATGGCCAAAAGTTTGTTGGCCACGTTTGGCAAAGGTCTTGCCAAGACGGCGTCCACGCAATAATTTATAATTCAATAAGTTAAAGTTGAATGCAGTCCAAGCAGCATAAGGTTCTGTCTGTACAGAGAAGTGGAGATACGCACAGACACACACACACACACACACACACACACACACACACACACACACACATTCACACACAGACACACACTTACACACATGTGTGTGTGCCCCGGGGGCGCATGCCACACAATTCACCTGGAAGGCAACTCAGAAGCGAAGATTAATTGCTGCAGCGCCTTTTGTTGCCGGCACTTATCTTGACCCCCGCTCCAGCTCTGTCTCTCTCTCTTTCCCTCTCTCTGTGTATGGCTATCTGCTCGATAAGGAATTTTATTCGCTGCAGAGTCCCTCCAACCTGTGGTCCCTAACCCGTTTCAACTCGAAGCGCGCACACACACGTAATTGCATTTTGTTTGGCATCTCATTTTAGTTACGGTCTGGCAACTCTGCGACGGGGCAGCTCGCTTGATGATGTGGATAGCGCGCCTACGAGCAAGCGAAGGTGTCGCCAAGGCGATTAGGAAAAAGGCCAGCAGTAGCAACAACAACTGCGACTAAGAGTAGCCTAGTCGGGAGTGCATGACTTGCAGATACCCGGAACTACCATTGCCACACAAGGCGAAGGTATTAAAATAAAATAAAATATTTAAAATTTAGATTCACTTAAATTGAATATTTATAGATATTTATGAACAAAGTACTTAAGAGTTAAAATGCCAGAAAAAAATCTGTTGATATCTTTAATATGATCAAAATTGCTTTCTTCTGCCTCAAGCTTGGCATACCCAATTCCGATGATTGCCGGGTATAATGAGTATCCGCCATGAATCACAGCCAAGTAGAAGCCAGCACATAGTGTGTGTAATAGTGAGACAGAGAGAGAGAGAGAGAGAGAGAGAGAGAGAGAGATAGGGAGAGGAGTATAGAGGGTATCTCCTACTAGAAGTGACTGACTGACTCGATTCGTTAACGCCGCCAACTGTCACATGATTTTGAATAATGCGGCGCTCATTTGAATTATTGTTGTCGCCACAAAGACCCTCAACGTGGCCAAAAGGGTTTAGTTCTGGTCTCATTCACTCTCTATGTGTATCTCCTCTGGCCTGACTCCTCGTTTCACTCTGCCAACCTTTAACCAGATTTCTGGCAATGACAATTTGTCTGGCTGTCTCTCATAAAAGTGCCGAGTGATCTAATACGTTGCTTTTCCCTTTGAATTTGATAAGAAATTAAGCAGATAACAAAAGGTACGATAGGCAAAGGAGTTGATGGGCAGCTACAAAAAATATTCACAAGAAACAGATTGTTTGGGTCTTACAGGGTATTTAATATGACTAATTGTTATAATTTTTAATGAGGTGATTCTTTTTATTTAGTTTTATTGTATATTTTGTCAATCAATATATTATAAATTTTATTAAATAAAAATTGTTTAATAAAAAAAATATGCAAAATTTCACTTTTTTAAAACTTTTTAAAAGGGTATTCAGTTTTTATACTTTGTTTTTAAGCTGAGCTCTTAATATTTCACTGAAAAAATTCTTTAAAAATGCTTCAGTAAATTGCAAAAAAATTATGAACCTAGTCTAAAGATTCTGTGACTTTAATTTCTTAACTTCAACTTCACTTTACCTCCAAAAACACATCCAAATATCCCGAAAAGATTCCACCACAACAGTTAAGCTTGGCTCCGTTGCTTTTGTAGCTCATTAAGGCCGCTGCCCTATCAAGCCTGCTTAATTCAAATGATTTTCTTTAATTATTTATCTCACGTGCTTGAAAATAATTTGTTATCTTTTTCTGTAACCATTTGCTAAGCAGATTCGTCTCGGCTGCTCACCTAAATATGTTTTTTTCTTCTCTGCCTAACACTTGATGATTAGGCGACGCCTTTCTATGGTCACCTGTTCGGGTTCCATCGTAAAATTAATGCATTTTATAATTTGTTTGTATCGCTAGTTTAACGTTGCGAGCGGCGCCTAAGCTCCACTGCGCCACCTCCCTCTCTCCCTCTGTTCTTCATCTCTTTCAACAGCGCAGCGAATGTAATGCGCTACTCGAGTTGATTTTTTGTTGTTGTTGGTGTCTATTGTATAGATGGGCAACTGGCAACTGAGTGAAAGTAATTTTTGGTATTTTTATGAACACACACACAATGGGGCTAGGCAGAGTGAAGAGTGTGTAAAGCATATGCCATTAAGGCTGCATTCCTTTAGCATGATGCTTGTCAAAGCATCTTTGACGGGGTGTTGAAAGCTCTTGGTTGCCTAGAGCACAGCCAGCACTTCACACTGAATTGCTTAATCCGAGTGGTTTGGCCCCGCGATTCATTTGATTGTTGTTGCTGCCAAAAAACTATTAAAATAATTGGCTCGCGACCAGAGCCAGAGCCAAAGCCATTTGCATCTGATTTATTGCATTATAAATTTTGGTGCTCATGCCTAAGTAGCTACGTTTTTGTTAAGTTTTTAGAAAGTTGTCGTATTGAGAACTTCGATGCTTAACCATAGTAGACACTCGTATTTTATTGACAGCCCATTCATAAATTATGCCTAATGAGCCACAGCACAGCTTCTCTCTCTCTCTCTCTCTTTCACCCCCACTATTTTTGTCATGCCATGAAATTATAATTGGAATGGAATGCGCAATGAGGCGTTGAACTAATGCAAAACTTAAAGCCACTATTAATCAACTCGAGATATATAGCAATACGAACTTAATCTAAAATTAACAAATTACATTTGAGCTGTATTAGAAATGGGTTTATGTTAATTAGGAAATTTTAGTGATTTGATCTTAAGAAGTAATTTAATTTTCATTGTCAGTTTTCATAGTCTTTACTATTATCATTGTCATTATCATTATAATTAGCATTACCAGGCGCAGATCACACTTTCTTCTAAAAAGGTGGATAGATAAAAGGACCGATTCGACCGAATCTATTAGTGAAGTCAAATTACAGACCATAATGCAGCAAACAAGCAAAAACAGAGATGCTGGAAAAAGAGTCTGTGACTTTGCCGACAAGGGTTTTCGAGGGAAAAAGTGGAACTTGTATGCAGGAACACTGAGAACAGCATTCAGTAAGAGCGCATAGAAGGAGTTCAGCTTGAAGGTTCAAGGCGGAAAGCAGCCCAAGAAAGAGAAGGTTTTTTTTTAGTGCACAAACAGCATTTGCAATGAGACACACCGGTTAGGGTGAAGAACTGACTGACGCTGCATAAAACCTGTGTATCCATCTCACCCACAAAAAAATCGAAATAATTTTCACTATCATTGTCCTAATTATTGCCATTATATGGCATACAAATGCAAGGTAAACTTACTTTATGCTGCCCATCTGGGTACTTCCAGTCGCAGTCCTTGCACCTATTGGCCTGACTGGAGAGCGTTTAGACAATCCCTTCAATTGTGAACTGAGCTGTGCAGTGATCATTCAGAAGCATAGTGAGATAAAAAACTATACAGTGATACTCGTATCTTCAATGTATAAAATCTTCTTAATGATTTGAAATTGATTGCACTAATGATGATAGATAAAGTATTCTAAGAGGCGTAGAAATGGGTTCTACCGCAATATTGTTGCGCCTGTCCAATGAAGCCCTGGCAGGCCTCCAACTACATTCATTTGATGGTACACGTTTGAGCTGCGATAAGTTCTTAATCTGTGTAGCATGCTGTCTGGGAACTTTGGACTGATAAGCACCAGCGTCAAGCCTTGCATAGCCAAGGATGGCTACGAGGGACTGTGGCTCCGAGCTAAGATAGAGGCTTGGGACATGAAATTATTGATGAAAACAAATTATCAAAAATGCCAAAGACACACTGACAAACAAGCAGTGATATATAATAGGAAGAGCGAGATCTATAAAATGCTGATGCTCAGCTAGGCTTTCGGCAAAAGCTCAAGGCGCCAAAGAAACCAGGCAGCACTGGTAGCAGCAAACGTAGGGGAAACACTACGGCTGAAGCTGAGTCAGGCAAAGACACAGGAAAAGGATATTATTCTGAAATACCTCTAGGCATTCCAGCGTATGTCATCATTATCCTTATTAATTTATTATGATTTTCATTAACTTTGCATAGCTTCCGCTACTGTAGCTATTGGCTCAGACAATGACACAAACATAGAGGCCTAGGCTATATTCGCCTTTTTGTTTGTATCATTGTCGTAGCCAATCTAACCCTTTTCATATAATTGACATCATCATTGTCATTATTGTTCTCATTATAAATATCATTATTATTATATATATAGCTCTTCTTTAAGACAACTTAGAAATTCAATCCTTACCATTAAGTTTAGTTTGCCCACAAGGTAAATATATCTTAGTTAGTTATGCTCATCTATCGAAGCCAAGAGAGTGAAACATAAAACTGATTTAGTGTATGCATATACATCTACAAATATTGACTCTAACATGCAGATAAAAGGAAACACAATCTATTTGCTTGGCATTGTGCAGCCATTGGCAGCTGTCCATTAGGATAACCAATTTGTTGCACCTTCGACACGTTCGCCTTGCTTTGCATATCTCGGGTAAACAAATTTAAATCCCGCTTGAATTGTCATCTGCCCACGCAATTTGCGAGCAAACTCTGAAAAGTGTTTCGAGACCTTTTACAAATTGTCGTATCACTGGCTAATGGATCCCTTTCTATTTGTCGATGTGTGTGTGTTTCCTTCAGATGACACTGAGAATTTTTGTTGCTATCAAATATTTACCAACACACAGAGCTGATCAAAAGGCAGAGGCAGGCAGACTTTGGTTATTAATCAAAAGCATACAATTTTTTAATGATGTTGGCTTTATTGTCATTGCATGGCTGCGATAATATTTGGATTAGTTCAGCTCAATTGCATCTTGGCCAACATGAAACGTGGCGCGTGGCTCGTGGCTCGCTGGCGCGCTGGCCAAGAAGCAAGACGAACGCCTGCAATGAGACGAATCTAATGTTGCACACGTGCACTTCACAGTGGGTGGTGGGTGGTGTGTGCTGCGGCTGTGGTGCTTTCAGATAGCCAGCCAAGTAGGCAAGTTAAATGTTGTGTTAAGATTAGCAATGGCCAACGCCACGCTGAGACCACAGAAATCGCCTTATCCGGCTCTGTTCTTTTTTTTGGGGTTGGCAAGGGTTTGCATCTAGTATGTCTATGCATACGTGCGCCGCATCATAAAAATCGAAAGCAAACTGGAATGCGGGCGACATTATCGGCAAACAAACTGTACGTACCAAAAGCACCAAAAATTCTTGCTCTTTCGTCTTTCGATTATGCTCCTTGACTGCCTAATGACCCAGCCAGGAAGTTGAGCCAAGCCGCAGGTGTTGCTGCTGCTGTTGCTGCTGCCTTGTGCCATAAAATATGCTCGCACTGCGCATAATTTATGGCCGCAGTCGAAAAAAGAAATACACAAAAAACTAAATAAAAGTTAAACATCAAATGAAGTAAACCCTGTGCTAAATCCTAAGCAAACTTCAGACTTTTGGAGCTTATCGAAAAGGTCGCTGCGGCTATTGTGGCAGCGGCGTCTCTCTGCAAACAAGCGAGGCAGCGGCGAGGCAGCCAGAAGACAGGGTATTTAACACCTTGAGATCGCTGTGTGTGGCCTGCGGAGACATGAGAGGATTGTAGTAGAGTGTTAACAGATGAGGGAATATATACATTTAAAAGTAAAATCTTGCCATCTTATATAAAATATAAAATAAATAATCAATTTTGTATGTGTATATAGATAAATCAGGGTATATATATTTGAAAGTATATAAAATACAAAATAATTAATCAATTTTATATATGTATATAGATAAATCATTGGTATATATATTTTAAAAGTGAAATCTTTCCATCTATATAAAATATAAAATAATTAATCAATTTTTTTTTATGTACGAAGATAAATTAATATATTTAAATATTCATTGGATCTCATTGGATCTTATTGGAAAGATAAGAATAATAAAGAAATACACACATATTTATTTAAAAATATTTTAGACTATTTTTAGATGGAAAGACTTTACTTTTATGAAGAAAAAATTTCTGTGGGCAATTTAAAATTGTACTTTTGAAAGCTATAGAGAGATATCTATTCTTCAACTGCTTAGGTCGGTGAGCTATTTTGTGGACTTTATAATATTGAATTTTATTTAATATAATGGATTGATATGTATTTTTTTATTATTTAATATAATAATAATATTTTATACTAAATAAAGATGGAGTAATAATTGACTTAGCCTTCAAAAAGGAAAAGTCAAAAATAAATATTAATTTAGAGAAGAATTTATTGCCTTCACAAAACTTTTTTCTCTCCTATTAATATTTAAAATTTTTTAAAATTTTTTTTATTCATATTAATTCATTGTTGCAGCTTATTGTCTAAGACTCTATAGCGCAATTATCTCTAATCCTTAACTAATGAGTGGGCCAGTATGCCGGTATAAACTAATTATAATAATGATAATAATTATTAATAATAATAATTATTAATAATAACAATTATTAATTTATTATTCATTCTATTGTATAATACTCAGAGATCAGATGGTTTCCCGACGATCCAAAGGGTGCAGTCTTTTAAGTCTTCGCCTGTTATTGTTGGAAGCCAGATTAGCTGCTAGATGGTTTGGGTGTGCAGCAAGTCTTTCCGCGTATCTGGAACTGTGTCTCCCAATCAGTTCTGCGATTGTAGGAATTTCGAGATCCCTGAGTAGCACTGAGTTTCTCACAAACCAGTTTGCTCCAGTCCATCATCGTAGTGCTTTATTCTGTATAATTTGGATTTTGTTTATATATATTTATATATATATATATATATATATATATATATATATATATATATGTATACTTATATTGAGAATATATCGAATATATCTATTGTATATCATATGATATACCATATCATACATTTCCCAAACACAAGAGCTAAACTTAACAGTACATAGAAAACTTATAAAAAGCCTCAGAGGACTGCCTGACTACAAAATATCTGAATTCAATTTCAGAAAACGTACCTGACTTTATAATAGTCCATTTAAAATTTCTAAATTTAAATTCAAGTCCTATTGACATTCTTTAGTTTTAGACCAGTTCAAAGAAATGAAACATTCAAAACAATAAATAAAAAATATAAACGAGAAAGAAATTTGGCTTTTAATTAAATAATATGAAAATTGAAAATATTAAAAAAAATATTTTTGCAATAATATCAAATTTACAAAACAATAAAATGAAAGGCAGCAAATTGTGAAAATTGCATCTTTCAACAGTTTAGCATATATCATAATGTCTGTGCAGCTGTGTGAGCTTTGAACAGGTGCTCCTATTACACACAGTCTCATACACACAGTCACATTGCGAGCTGTCCTGTGGGCAAATTGAATGCCAAATTTGTCTGCACGCAGCAGCAAAAAACTTTTTAATTGAAAAACAATTTTCTTTTTTTTCCAATTTCTTGTTCAATTTTTGTTTGTTTTTTTTTTTTTTTTGGTACAATTTTTCGGACAGTTGAAGTTTCATAAATGTTATAGAGTTTCTTTTTATTTACGTTTTGCAATTTGTGTAACTAGTTTCTGCAGTGGGTGGCTCTGCTGGGTGAAAGGTGGCTCTAGGTAGGTGCTCTACAGAGCGTGTGGAACGTCGGCCATTTATTGACTTGACTTCCGTGCGTATGTCGCAATTTCCGGTTAACGGCAAACGAAATAAAAACGTAATTTAATGGCGAATCAAACGGGAGTGTGAGTCGAAATTGTTGGAGTGATGCAATTGATGGTGGTGCGTTCACGCATCACTCTGCACGTTAATTGAAATCATAAGATTTGCTATTTTATGTTGCTGCCGGGGGGCAGGCCGAGGGCGACTGCAATTAAAATCAAGCGAATCTTCGACAACTTTATTGATATCTATTATAATTTTCACACTTTTGTCGATGAGTTTTCAGGCTTTGAGCTTTGAGACTATTCGCATAGCCAATTCGCATGCAAATGCACTCGGGCATATTAGTCGTTTTTATGAGCCGCATTGATAAGCTGGACACTGACTTTAAGCCACTTTGTTGAATGACCAAGCGAGGGTTATTTGAGAAACATGTATGTTAGTTAGATAAATAAATAATATAAAGATAGGCAAAGAATATGAACAGCTGCTTTAAGTTCTTGAGCAACTATTTCAAACTTCTTCTTATTTTAAAGTTCCTTAGAGCACAAAACTCATTTAAATTTGAATTTTAAAAAACTGATCTAAGCAATAAAAATATATTATATATATCTATATATATAAAAATATATTAATCTGAGTCTTAAAATGTTATGGAGTTTTTATATATTTAAAAAAAAAAAAAAAATTTTTTTTAAATTTTAATTAAAAATTTTATTTTAATTTAAAAATATATTTATATCAATATATTTATATACAAATATCAAGCTTAACCCTTATGTGCGCCCATTCATATTTACTTAACATTTCTTTCCTTTACTGCAACTTCCAACAAGTTTTCAAGTTACCCTCTCTGAATGCCCACTGCAAGTGTCTATCTCGATATATGTGGCTGTGTGTGCTCTTGCAGCTAACCAATTGTGGACACGCACACCTGCCGCTGAGCCGCTGAGCCGCTGAGCTACTAAAGTCATCTGGTTTATGGCGCCGTGAAACTGCGGGCGCTCCATTTGCACACCTCGATGCGGGTTAAGCTCTCGCTCTTCAACTTACCCACCTTTGTCGCTCCTCACCAGCTCTCTCTCTCTCCCTCTCTCTCGCTAGGCATTAGCATTAAAGCGGATCAGTCATTCGACTGACGGCTAGTTTATAGCCTCCGCTGCCGCCGCCTCTCACAAATTTCTAGAGATAAGGCCAAAACCGAACGCGAACCGTCTTCAAACGGGTTCAACAAACTGAACAATGGACCGGCCGCTGGTTAAGCTTAATTGAATTACCATTGACCAGAACTGCAGCAGCAGCATCTTCAGTCTCATCCCGCTCTCTGTCTCTTCTATCTCTCTTTCATTGAATGCCAATGATATATATCGGCAGACGGATCATGTGAATTAATCGAAAAGTCATCCAATTGCAGACACTTTAGCGCATAATTTGCCCTGCCTGCAGGTCCTCCTCCTCAACAGACTCCACAATAATCTCCTCTTCGGCCTTCTCTCCTGCTTCTCCCACTCTGTCTTCGACTCTGACTCCGTCTGCACTCTTAATTAACCGCTTCGGTAAGAAGAGAAATTAACTCGATTGCGCGTTAATTAGACGCGCTGCGTTTAATGAACTCACTGCGTGCGTGTGTGAGTGTGTGTGTGTGTGTGTATTCGTGTGTGTGCGTGGGTGTGTGCGCTGATTTTTTGTACATTCTTCAACAGTTTTTAGGCTCGACCACAATTGGTCAGGCTGTGGTCATCGACAACGGGTTCATGGGACTGATTACATGGGGTCAGCTACTAATCCGATAGAATTGTTTGCGGTCTAATTATATAATTTGTCTGTGTGCAAGCGAAGGACTATGGATACAGAGCAAAAAAGATAAACATTAAATGAAATTAAGATGAATTTATAGAGATTGAAGTGCATTTGAGAACTAGTTACAGTTCAAGTACAAAATTGCTGAACATAAAAGTAGAGGCATAATCGTAAAGTGAATTAAACATTTAAAGAAAATATGCAAAACTGCGATTGTATCAGCTCAATTATAATATATATACTCATGCTTGTGGAGATAATTTTAAATTTATAATTTGTTTAGTCTTATAAGTTCTTAAGAAAGTAATAAATATCTCAAAAACAAAAAATTAATAAGAGAATTCTTCTTGTAAACCTTACACACCTCTAGAGACCCGCCCAGCCAAGAGCTCTATTTATAGCCAATCCTCTCTACACATTCCCCAACACCTGTTGTGACATAATTTATATTTCTTTAACATCCATATGCTTAACCTTTGCCTCTGTGTGGCCCCTCCACATTAATTGGTTTGGCTACCGCAGAGGCATCTGTGAGATACTCGAGCATTGGCACGCGTTCGATTTCCATTCGGCCCATTGAATGTGCAAATAAATGCGCTTAATTAATTGCATTTTTGCACTTTCAAGTGCCGGCCCAGGCAGCAGGCACTAGAGCACGCCCTCGCCCTCGCCCTCGCCTTCGCCCCGCTCGGTAAGTTGATTTCAAATATGCATCAATAAACTCAATTGAACGTAAACGAGAAGCGCTTCAAATCAAATGCGCAGCAGCTGCAATGTGAGCAGCAGCTGCCCTCACAACTCCTTTCGGCCCCCTCTTTCCTCGGCCACCTTCAATCTGCTTCCTGTGTGGGGAAGTAGATGATGATAATGATGATGATGATCCTGATGATTATGTGATGTACTTTTAATACCCTATACTTAATCATAGAAATGTGTAAATGAGTCATAATTGTATTAGGTATTGAAATCTGATAGGCTGAACTCTAACTTCTTGAAAGCCAGCATATATGTATGTATAAATACTCTTTGTATGTATATCGAATAGAGTTACTTAGCTTTAGCTACTATTCATTTATATTCATGTACTTTTATAGTATTGTTTGATTATAACTCAAAAATCATTTTAAAAGTCAGCAATCAAATATTTTAATAAATACAGGGTATATGCTAGTCGGTCAATCTTTAATAATGAGCTCTGATTTTATAAATTTTGTAATGTATTAGTGATTTTGTTAGTTGGAAATGACTTTAATAATAAATGCAGGGTATTTTGCAGTCTGTCATTTCTGACTGATCAGTCTTTGCATATAAAATTATGATATTTATCTATAAATCTACTTTTAAAATGAGTGAACGAGAAAGCTTTTGCTTGATTTTATTATCATTTGATTGCATTAGCATGATTGAAGGGTATACTCTAGTCAGTCAACTTTCTAGTTAGCCTATTCATATGTACATACATATATAAGTCATATCTAGAAACTTTCATCTTGTATCATTCATTACAAAATGTATGTTTCTTTTATCACTCAACTTAAGTTGTATGTAGTAACAGGGTATTTTTTAGTCGGTCCCACATGATTGGCCACATTCTATGCCATATAATATGTATATATTAATATATTTATTTTTATTTGCATAACTTTCAAAATTGAAATATAGAAATTAGGTTTCAAGTTACTCAAGTGAAGTATATACAGGGTATAGCATAGTCTGTCATACTCTAGCGAACATATTATATGGTACATAAGCTACTCTAATATATAATCTTTACAATGTATCAAAATGATTTTGTTTATATGCAATTCTCATTCATAAATACAGGGTATGTCTAAGTCTATCAAAACTGAGTTATCATATTCTATGCTAAATACAAAATAAATAAGATTTCCTCAAAGCTGCTTGATTTGGAATACTTTATTTTCAATCAATTCCAGTTACACAAATACAGGGTATAACTAAGTCTGACACTCCCCAGCTGGCCTTGCCTACACTTCCTCTTTGTAATATTTTCTTGACGCTCAACTCTTGCCTTGATAGCTGGACATTAGTTTGGCTGTCATGGACAAGAAGGTGGCCGTGCATGATACGAACTCTGTGCGCATGGAGCCAGTGCGTGGGCGTGGTTGGGGGCCTAGGCGGAGGAGTATTAACTTGTTTGGCCACAAACAACAATTTGAACTCAATGTGGCACAAACGCATCTTTCAACAGACGTGCAACAACATTTGTTTAAGTACAACATTTGGACATGGACTCAAATCCGAAACCGAAAATCCTGTCTAAACGTGGAGTGCCGATTGAGTGAGGCCTGGTTGCGGGGGAGCGGTGGCACACGATTAGCAGATGGAGTTGGCGCCATAAAATTAGCCGAAAAGCAAACAAATAAAAACATCAAATAAATAAATCAATTTCAAGCAGGCCAACCACTACACTCGATCTACCTTCAGCTTAGTTTGAGTTTCACTTTGAAATGCAAACGCATCCGCTAATTATCGCAGCCAAACGAACTACCCCCCGCAACTGTGCCAGGGTATATGTATGTACATATATATATTTTTGTGTATATGTAAACAATTCTTCAAATTGTACCAAAAATATGTTCCAACTGTAACTTTAAACCCTTTGCTAGAAGAGTGAGCGGGAAAGAGCGAGAGAACGATTTCCTTTGACTGATGCGTTGGGCTGCTGGGGGGAGTTCACTCTTCTTCTTCTGTTTTTTTACCATCAGGGGGGGGGGGGGGATTTATAGATCAAAGTGTTCGCTTTTCTTTTTTGACAGAAACAAACATTGCCCAGCATTTTATTTACATTGGCTTCCGGTTTGAGTTTGGTTTTCAGTTGGTTTTTTTTTCTTCCATTCGGCATTTGTTGTTCTAGCGAAATAAAAATGTGGCTCGGACTTTGACTGCAGGCGTAAACAACATCGCAAAAAGTCAACTAACAATGCAACTAACCAAATTTATTTAGTAGCCAGGCATCAAAGGCATCAAATTATCATCACAGTTCAATATGGAAGCTCAACAAAAAATGCAGTTAAAACAACAATAACAACAACACGACTCTTAATCCCATTTCTTATTGCATTCACGTTTCTTTATATAAAATGCTATCAGCAACGTTTATCGAAAAGCCATAAAGTTTTCATTATTACGCATTTACCGTTGCCCCGCGTTTAATTACGTTTCATATTAAACCCGAAAAAAGAGCCACGGCCAAAGAAGTCGCCAAGCTTCATTGCTGAATCACGTGCCAGGCGCAACGTTCTAAATTTCAATTGAATTCAATTTAATTAGCCTTAAGCGTAAGAAAAATACCAAGCTGTCTGTCTCGCTCTAACTACCTGGATATATACCTATCTATTTGTATATATATATATTTTTTTTTTATACTTTTGTCTTTGGCTAATTGTAATTTGTATGCAACGAAGGCAGCGACTAGAAGTTGTCTTCCAGGCGTGGACAATAATGAGACTGACATAATTTGCATTTAATAGCTTTTCCATATACATTTTTTTTTTGGGTCGTGAGCTTCTGTGGAAAAGATTGGAGTTAAGGAACTTGGCGTAAAAAAACGTTTGTGTTGGATTTGTAGTGTAAATAGAAGTATTCATGAATGATTCATTCATATAATGTTTATACTGAAACTGAACTGAACTTTTAATCAACTTTGAAAGCTGTGGAACATGCGCAGGTTTTAGTTACATAAAGCTTTCACAGCTTAGCGCCAGCCAAAAAGCTATAAGTTAGTTTTAATCTTATTTGAAAGCTTTTGTTTAAACTTAGCTTTAATTTGATAAGCACTTCCAGAAGCTTGAGCATTTTTAATGAACTTTAATAACATTTTAAAGCTTTTCCGAACACATGACTTTTGACTTTAGCATTACGGAGTAGCAGTGGAAGAGTTGAATCTATAACATAATAAATAAATATTATACAACTCCAGCAGTTATTGCTAGAGAAGCACTTTTAGTCCAGCTTATAAGCTTTTAATGAGCTTTTATCCAGTTGCTTATTTGATTGTTATTAACTCAAAGCTTAAATATATATTAAATAAAGGTAACTTATTTAAATGTACTAAAAGCTTTGACAACAGTAAATTAAAGCTTTAAAGCTGTTTGAATGTTGATTGAACAATCACAAATACCACATATTTTTTCAGCTATCATAAGTTTTCATATTATTTATCTATTAAGCTTTGACTGCGCTCAGGTTTCGATTTACTTTAAAAGCTTTTGAATATGTTGCAATATTATTTTAATTTAAAAGCATTTATAAATATCTAAGTTTTAGCATTTCAAAATGTTTTCAAGTAAACTATTATTTTAATGAACAATTTGTAACTTTTCATTATTAATCGAGCTTCAGCTGATTTGATCAGCATTAATTAGAAACTTTCGTTAATTGAGTTGAAATTGTTTTATGAATCGAATAACTTATTACGAGAATCTCAACTGACATAGAATGAATAAATGCGATTGCCACATATTGCAGACTTAATTAGCTTTTGCAACTTTTAACAAGGGACATTGATTGCGATTGTTAGCAGCTTTTGCAGGCAGGTTGGAGTCTTGCAACAAATCAAACCCCGAAATGGTGAAAATTCCACAC